>JAAAKM020002409.1:1450-12169 GCA_010016025.2 Alatinidae sp. Z8VKAUB7J3 | reverse complement strand
CGCAGGGTAATTGTTAGAGTTTCTAATAGGCGCCCCCCGGAGCTAATTCAGCCATTTTACGGCGCTAATTCAGCCATTTTACGGCGCTAATTCAGCCATCAACAGGCCGTCTTCATGACATACAATTTTGTGAATTGTTACTTTGCTAATTGACGTATATTGTCTACTCCAGCAAGGAGCGCTGACGTAGATTCGAACGTTCCATTGGTTCGGATATCCCCTGAACTCATTTAAGTACTCTTTTGTTTATACGTGATAAAACTTAGATGTATAAATCTCTTAGGCATACAAATCTACAGAGACACGCGGTTTTGGGTTGTAACGTTTGAAAATTATGTAGCTACGTTGGGTTTCACAGGAGTTTGGATTCGAATGGGATATTTTGTATCATGTTTGCTTATTTGTCTGTTGCGCTTGGTTTTACTTGGGAGCGATAATTCGGGATTCTCAACAACGTTACGAAGTGCAACCCCCACCGAATATTAATTGAAACCGCCATGGCCTTTAGTGCTCAGCTACGGCTTGTAAAGCTCTTGTTATGGCGGACGAACCATAAACGGGGTAAAAACCATAATTTTTCAATGGGAATGCCACAGTATAATCGCCGGATTGCTGCGCATGTAATGTCAGCTGCAATTCATAAATGGGTTGGCAAAAATAATTTCTTAATGGGTGTCCTACGGTAATGTGATGGCTGGCACAGAGGCCAGTCAAATGCGCCAACCATTTCGCCGATTTTTGGCATTGAACTTGTTCAGAAGACCAATTCCGCAAGGCTGAATAATCGAATTCCGGATAAATAAGGGGTCGGGTAATTGAACAACCTCTATAACTCACCTCATCACAATTGAATACAAGCACTTGACGGCCAAAAAGGCCACCCAAGGCCTTGACAGACTCGGTTTTTCCTGTACCCGCAGGACCGTATGGATTTCCTCCAAGCCCCATCTGCATACCTTGGGTCAGCGTAAGGTAGCATTTGTCTGTAAGAGGTGTATGAACCAGTTTCGAAGCATTGCCCTGGTACTCATAGGTATAGTTAAATTCTGCATCGACCATTCGCATGATGCAGGTGCCTGAAAATATTAATGCACATTAATAAAACTGTTTTACTCAATTGCTACATAAAGCGCTTTACAATAAATAGGATGAACTACCGTTATATATCACAGCTTTGAACAATTCTCGTAGTTATCATCACTGTCATCATCTTTATCATCACCATTATAATCATCGTCGTCGTCGTTGTCGTCATATTTATCGTCATCATCGTCATCATCATCATCATTGTTTCCATCATTATCATCATTATCAGTACCATCATCATCATCATCATCATCTTCATCATCATCGTAGTCGTAGTCAGTGTCCTTGTCATCATCATCATCATCATCTTCATCATCATCATCGTAATCGTAGTCATTGTCCTTGTCATCATCATCATCATCACCACCATCATCATCATTATCATCGTCTTAATTATCATCATTATTATCATCATCATCATCATTGTTTCCATCATCATCACCATCATCGTAGTCGTAGTCATTGTCCTTGTCATCATCATTATCATCATCATCATCATCATTATTATCATCGTCTTAATTATCATCATCATCATCATCATCATCATCATCATCATCTTTGTAAAGATATTCATTATCACAAACAGTGGAAAGACCAGTAAGACCACAACCGTTCACGTCGCAAGCGCTACCGTCATAACCGCCATTAACCATATCATACAAGTATCAACAGAAACGCATCTCTTAACAGACAACTGTCGACATCACTTACAATAAGTTCATAAAATCGTCAAAACTTCATTCAAGTTGAAAAGTCTCATACCCCTGTTGTTAACATAGAACCTCAACTGCTTTTGCCATGTCCAGTCTCCCGTACTATGAGTATTAGCCTGTTCAAGTTGTTCAATGACGTCAATTGAATGAATTGTATCCAAAATAAGCGCCTTTAATTTCAACTCAAGCACATGCGCGTCCATATCAGCTGGCCCTGATGCATTAATTTCAACGCTAGTATAAGATTCCAACTGAGTTTCTGTTTCCCTTTTTAATGATGCCAACGAGCCTCTCTTAATTGCAGCTTCACACTTTTCTGTAAACAGGATTTGCTCAGCCAAGCAGAGAATCTAGAAGCATGATTAATGCATATATTTATATGGCATTCACACATATTGACAGATATAGTTAACACCTCTCTAAAAATGCTCTAAGTGTACCAGTTGTTGGAAGAGGAGCAGGTATGAATGAAAGGTGAATAGTCCACCGACAACTTATGATAAGTAAAACGAAAAATGTTGAAACTTCATTGACAACGTTTCGTCTAACATACTTCTTTGGGTCACCACTTAAAATTGGCTAAACTAAACTCAGAGACCTACAGTTTTATATCTGTACTGTAGGTTTCTGAGTTCAGTTTAGCCAATTTTCATTAGTGACCTGAAGGAGTCTGTTAGACGAAACGTTGCCAATATAGGAGCAGATATCTCTGTTCTATTATAGGTGTGCGTCTATCTACCTTTGGTACACATTCAGACACTCATTCACAGCATTACAGGGTGACGTAGGCTACTCTCTGCCATATATCTGCTACCTTTTAAACATCAGAACTGCTGTTGCTAACCCCAAACTTTGATTTGCTTTCAAATGCTTCACTATTACAGTCACGGGGGAACAGGGAGCAGAGGGGGCCATGCCCCCCCCAAGATTTGCCAAATCCCCATTTTGTCCGTGACCACTTTTCAGCCTTATCAAAATTGAAATTCATTGCGACGGACATCGTGTCACATTCACAGCAAGACATGCATATCGACACGAACCACTCCTTTCCACACAATGACCAAAGGCACCTTAGTGGAATGTGAAAAACTATATTTGAACCCAGCCTACTTGGCCTCCCCAAACCACCTTACCTTCCCCCGTCGCTGTATTACATAAAACACACTCGTGTAAAAATAAACTTTAAATAACACCCTCATACCCGCAACAAATATTGTTACCTTTATTAAAAGTTTCATTAGCCGGAATTATCTCCCAATCGAAGCATATTTGACTGATTTCTCACACTTCTTTCAATTCCTTAATTTGGGTATTCAAACTTTCGTGAGACTTTCTTTACCCTCGGAGGCAAGGAGGAGGTGCTCGGAAGAGGAAACGTCTGCTAGTGGTGGAGCTCTTTTTATAATATTTGTATTTGACATTATAGCCTCGTTTGGGTAATCTCGTTTGCGCTTCTGTTGTTACTAGTTATTTCCTGTGCATCATTAGCTTTTGTAGCACTTGGGTCTCCTGTATATCAGTCCTCTTTGTGCTAAATAGATTGAGCTTTGATTGAAATCAACGGAGTTTTACACTCTGGGTCCGGGTTTCGTCAAATATTGTCCAACGATTGATTATCTCGTTACCACCACGTAGTCAAGGCCGTTCTGCCTTCGGGTTTCGTCACATAATTGGACTAAAATATAATACCCCTTATTGCAACGAATTTAAAAATGAAGAAACTAGAATGGCGACGCAAATGCCAACGATTGAGGATCTCGTTGCCACCGCGTAACCAAGGCCGTTCTTGCTTCGGGCTTCGTCGCATATTGTGAATAATATATAAGAGCCCTTGTTGCAACGAATTTAAAAAACAAAGAAGCTAGAATGGAGACGCAAGTGCCAATGATTGAGCATCTCGTTGCCACCACGTAACCAAGGTCGTCCTGGCTTCGGGTTTCGTCACATGAATTGGGCTAATATATAAGGCCCGTTATTGCAACGAATTTAAAATATGAAGAAACGTGAAGGGCGACGTAAGTTCTGATGATAAGTAGGAGCAAAGGGTTATAGCTTCAGAAATAGCAGATTCAAGGCCGCACGTTATACACTAGCTACGTAGAAACAGAAACTATTATCGCCAGATTCTAATTGTACCTGTGATGGATATTTCGTTGGGTCAACATTTCCAGCTCTGCTCTCCTTCAAACAATCTTTCAATAGCATACCAAGCGTTTCCTTCATTTCTTTGGCCAAATTACTCAACCAAATCTAAAACGAAAAATATGTTAAAACCTTTTAACCCTATCTTACATAGGGGGGGGGGCGGCTACACATTTCAGCACATAACTTTTTCAACCCTGGCCGGATTGACAGGAAATTTTGTGACTTCATGTCTGTCTTTCACTAAACACGACAAGTCAACTAAAACAAGAACCGGTTTCTTAGGAACTTTAACGCTGAATCGCTATGAAACAGTTAACCGATTTTTATAGCGATTCTTCGGTATGACTCATTTGAGTCGACTCTTTCGCGAGCCGGTTTGAGATCGATTAATCGAATCGGCATGGACCGCCCAATGACATATCACCGTAAAAACGTAGCATTGAAAAAGTCATTACCTCAACATCATCGGTCATCTCCACTGGCTGCAGGAACGGAACAGTCTCTCCTTCTAAGGAACGCATGGCTACGATCTCCTTATCACCTTCACCAAATGTCACATTGTGGATTCCAGCAAACAGCTTCTTCAGGTGAGACTGGATAACGGTGGGATTCTTTGACTGACCGAGAATTTCAAGTAGATCGTCATCACCGATGAAATAGAAACGTGGAAACAAAGATCGCTTTTCCTGAAAGAAATTTTAATTGTGCTCAAATTTCATTGCAAATCTCAAATTTGGCCGAAGCTTTTATCATCAGACTTACTTTAAAATGAAATAACAGAAACACTGGAAGCATGGTGGGTATAATTGACATATACATATTTAAAGAAATCAAATAGTGCGTGATCCAAAATAAAGCTAACTACAAAGTAGGTTAATGCCCTGCGAAATTTAAATAGAGTAATTTAGCACATAGCATAACATTACATAGCATGACATAGCATAACTAAAATAACATTACTTAATTAACAAAGCATAGTTTACGCCAGCATAATATATCATAACATGATATAACATGACATAAAATGACACAACATGACATAACATGACATAACATGACACAACATGACATAACATGACATAACATGACATAACATGACATAACATGACATAACAAAGCAAAAAAGCCTACTGTTCGACTAGGGTACATAACATAAAACTGAACAGGCAAGAGATCAATAGCATAACAAAACATAACGACATAAAGGTTACGTAACGTAACGAAGTGTTACATTCACATGACTGTGAATAGTCTAAATCTCGTAACCAACACAATTTATCGGATCATAGTATAACAAAACAACTTAACATAAAATCAATAATATAAAGCACACAATATCTTCAACGAAGCAAGTTCCAACATTAAATATTTTCATATCACACAACAATTAAGTAGTATAACAAACACGACCTGTTTTCCCATATCGCAACCTAAATACCAAGCATGGTCCTACCTCAAGATATTCATTTAGCGACTTCTGGCATCGTTGTAATTGATCTAAAAGCGTAACCAGTGTATTACGCACTCCTGGCCGAATTACTAGTGACAAAACACGGGCGTCTAAAGCAATATCAGCCATGATAGCTCTAGAAGAAGAAAAACACAAAACAACAAATAAAAAATCGTCTTCTCGTATAGAATCTTCAAATATATTACCATCCAGTTGCATGGACAGAACGTAAATAAAATTGCGTTCAGTAGCAGACTTGCATTACTTAAGTTTCGGACGGACACTGGTCACAAAAAGTTCACCTACGGTGAACGAGCAACGCCAGATTAATAGGGGCACATGGAGGTCGTAACAACAAGGGAAAGACAAATTCTGTTTAATTGGTGTAGTTTTGATTCGCGGTAATAAACGGCAAATAAACCTGCAGTTTAAAAGGTTCTTCTTCCCTCGTGGTATGTTACGTATTTTTTTCCTGGATGATTATCTACACTCACAGGAACTTAAAAAAACTGAAGCATTGAGTTCCACTTTGTTGTGATGCCTCACGAGGGCGCCATGACATTATATGGAAAGGGTAAATTCGACTAGGTAAATTGGGGAGGCTCATGACATCAAGATCATTGACCTCGGTTTAAAGCGGCCCACGGACGCTCAATGAAAATTGACAATCATGAGGACAGACTTATTGATGAAATTTCGGGTACCCCACAGACGATTCAATTTTATTGACAATACTGGCTCATTTCACTAGTGCCCTTCATGGTGTACGGAACAGCTACCCTCGGAACTTCAAAGGAAAGGCTAAAATACTGGGCCAATATCGATCACGTGCTGCAAACCACAGACATCCTTTCAGAAATCCCAATTCTATTAACACCTCCCTAGTGCAAACAATTCAAAATTATCAATGGACCGTCAATAAATATCTACGGATTTTGATCTCGTCAAGATACTGTGCAATGCTTCAATCATCGCCCACAGACGATCAATAATGTTATCAATTTACGCCTTCATCACTATTACTGTCAAGATTATTGCGCGTCTGTGGGCCGCTTTAAATATCTGAGCAAACCATTACGTATGCACTTCAACGGTATCGATACTCAAGACTCCATAAGAGCGTCGTAAACTCGTTACGAGTATAACTGAACTTAGTACCTGAAATCTTCGTCAACTCTTCTGAACCGTTCTTGTTCCCGTGGCAACGACCCTCTTCCAAAAATTGGCTCCAGGTAGACCCATTTCCGCTGTATTTGATTAAGGTTGTGTAAATACTCGTCCAGGTCAGCCAAACGCGTTTCCCAGACTGAGGCCTTATCTGAAAAGCCTTGGTAGTAAGGAGAATCTTTCAAGGACTGAAGCAAGCACTGATTATCCCCAACCTAAATGACAAGAATATTACGATGGCAAATGTTAGTGATACTGTAATTGTAGGATAGGAAGATGTGTCAGCTCGTTCATACTGTTATACCCCAAAACCTCTGAAATCTCCGCGATACGTCTACTAACGTCCACACATATGGCAGTCAGCCCTTACCAAAAAAACACAACAAGCACAAGATCTTGTATGGCACCATTTCACAACCTACTTCGAAACCAGATCCCTCGGAGGTCCGCGAGCCAACCTCATAAAACAGTGACGCAATCAAAGCCTAGTAGCCTGAAAATGGGAGAACTTTCTCGTAAAAAGACAGAGACGCAAGGCATGATAAAGTCTGTCAGCTTTGGCAATGACTGAGTCTAACAATGTTGAAACTATTAAGATAGAAGTGGTGATTTTTGTGATAACTGCAATGCTTGCCTTGCAACATTTTTTTGGCTTTGAAACAATTAACAAGCGCGATTAAGCCAAAGGCCAAGTATTAACAAAGGGCGGGAGGAGGAGCGGCCATTTGTATAAAAAAACAACCTTCAACAATGAATACCTCTAAAGACAAATATCGTTACACGAAAATATGAAAATTATTGTCCGATTGACAGCAGCTGACGCACACTGCATACCCATAAAACAATTAGTCTGTTACGTAAAAAGCCTGTCCGATCCAAGGAAGAATCTGCACTAAATTGAGGTCACAAGACTCAAATCCTTCAGGCTTCGACTGAGATTAGCATTTTACACTTCCATCAAGCTTTAAAAGCGAGGGATCAATGAAAGATTTGGACAGCAAAATTTCTCAACTTTTTACCTCAAATTTTCCAGCCCATAACTTGGTCAAAATGTGCACCCCCATCCCATCCCACCCCCAAAATAATCTCATTGAATGCATTCCATATGAGTAGTAGTGGAGTCATATTTCTTTTTTCTTATCAGCAAAATGGTCAAAAAGCGGTGTCGGTCTATAATTACAAACAGCAGATGTAATACATGAACCCCCCGAGGAACGCCTACACCTGCAAAATTAAGACGTAAATACAGTAGCTCCATCACAAACACAGCTATTTCAACCATACCTGGTTAATGAGATCCCTCCAGTCTTTGATCAAACTCAATTCCTTTTTATTGGTGTCGGTATATGTGGTTAAACTAAATGCTGTACCTGCTCCCCACAATTCAAGTTCTCTCAGTGCATCACGAATTGATACCTCTCCCTGAGCCCGACTATTTAACTCCTACAAAGGAAGCAGAAAAAAAAAGAGGACAAAGCTAAGAACAAACCTTAAAGCGTGTAAGTGTTACTGCAACAATGTGAGACTAACAAGGGTTTGTTCTAGTGTTTGCTAGATCCGAGGTTCTCAACCACGGAAAGTCTACTACTGCGCCGAACCAAGAAATTTCTACTTGCCGCTGGATCCATAGGAAATCAACATTGTTTCTCCTCGTCGATATTAAACAGGTACACCATGAAATAAACAGTCAATAAAAGAGTACTAGGTGTAAAACGAAAATATGTACAATGTGGAAGTAAACGGTGACAATATTTTTCTACCCCTTTGTTTGCTTAGGAATTTCGACATCAGAGATACAATGAAACATGGTTTTAGCTGTTGGACACCCTTGTGCCCTTATGCTTCAATTTAACCTGCTTTAAAATCTCAATTGCCCCCTAAGGGCGTCCTTGGACCGCGTTGTGAATCACTGAGCTAGATTATAAGGCAAACACCGAAATTGTACTGCTGACAATTCGCCGAAGCAAGGCCTTAGAATGACTGCCGCAAGAAACCCTTCGAAACGACAATACTACGTGTGGACTACTGCATCAAAAATCCCGAAGGATACAGCGTACCGCAGTCAGTAAGTACACCTATTGGCAAAGTCGACCGAATCAATAAGTTGCAGCGTTACCTTGAGTTCGTCTCTCTTGGCAAGAATTTCATCCGCCGCATTCAAGATGTCACCGAATATCAGCTTCTCTAGGGTCATCGATCTCGGCATTTTAAGAAGACGGAATAGTTCTGCCCAATGATCAGCAGAAAGGGGATCACCTCGAACCCATTTGAGTACCGGCACGATCACCTGTGAGAAACAAGAGGTGAGTATAGCATATCAGAAGGGGGAGAGTTAGAACTGATATAAAAGGCCGTTCTTATTCCAAATTATGCAACGTCAACAAGGTTGAAATTCACTTCTCTACGACATTTCGTCGCTGAGCTGATTAAACCGGATTCTCACCAGCACCTTATTTCTCAGTTTTGACAAGAAGCTAGAGAAATAGAAAATACGTCATCACGACTGGAATCCATGACGCACTATTTCTCCAGTGTGCTCTCAAAACGGAAATTTCAAATCCTCATTTCTCGATGATTATTCATACAAGGTTTGCTTTGAAATATATTCCTCTTTTATTACAGCAATCACAAGGTTGCTCTGTAGTTCAGATATTTATAGATAATATTCAATAACGGAATCATTACTGAAATGCCACTTTTGGCGCCTCAAAATTCTTGGTAGGTCTTTACGATTGTCCAATCAGCAGTCGACAATTTTTTGCTTCGATCCCTTTCTTTGTATGCGAATTACCATAAATGATGTTTGAATGTTTGAACAACTCGTTCTTTGCACGAGCTATACTGATAAGGGTGAAACGAAACCGGTCAACGGCATTTCAATAATGATTGCGTTATTAAATATCATCTACAAATATTGTAGTACCAAGAACCTTTTCTGGTTCAGATATCTGGCCCACTTGCTCCTGCCCCTGATAAACCCCTTTTCCACCAGACACAAACTCACTCCCTCTAAGGTACACTGGAAGACACAAATCTTATGGTTCTAGGCTAAAACTGTACCAACTCAATCTAATCTTGAGAAACTAGATTACTTTTTTATCCATTACATGTCGAACAAGTGAATACGCTTTAGAACATTTCCATAAAACTTAAATGGGCTTTGGATAGACAGACGGCCGGATGGCAGTCCTTCCCTGGTTAAGTGACATGGCGCAGAGAGGCTGCTCTCCAATTACGTTGAGCTGGATGTTGATGTCCACCGGTGGATGATTGGGAGCTAATGTGGCGACTAGAGGAATAAAAGTATGTTAACATCGGAGGTCACCTAGCTCAGTTGGTAGAGCACACGCCGCGAAGCGTGGGTCACGGGTTCGATTCCCGGTGGTGACATATTTTCTATTTCTCTAGTGTTCTCTTCAAAACTAAAAGTTGAAATGTAGAGAAAAAAAACCCAAGCATATACACGTGGAGAATAAGAAAAGAAATCCATAAAAAGAACAATGAAAATTGTAAACTCTATAAAAAGGGAAATATAAACACCGGAGATTATGAACACACAAAAAAAACAAGTGACATCCCTTACTTTGTATTTGTCAACATCCTTTTGCAGCTTAACTGTCATCATGGTAGCATCTGATTTCTTTAGTTTGTCTGTCCAATTGCCAAGAAATTCTTCGAACTGATGAGTCTTTGTTCTACGGAGCGATTCCGAAAAATTTAAAAGTCTCATATAAATGTACAGTTTCAGTTTATTCCGTAACGAAGTAGTTTGCTTTGCTTCATGTTTGTTTTCTGTTTAATGATTGTTCACTATTTTAATGGCTACCTGCTAGCAAATAACACTACAGGCAAGTCTAGTACAAGGAAAAGAACTTCATAGGCTATCAATTAGTAGTTGGGGAGGTAAGCTGGTATATGAGATAGGTAAGTACGTAGGGTAGTACGAGGGTAGATAAGTTTGTAGATAGATAGGTAGGTAGATAAGCAAGGTACATTAGGTAGGTAAGCTAGGTAGGTACGTAGGGTGCGTGGGTAGATAGACTTGTAGATAGATAGGTAGGTGGGTAGGTGAGTAGGTAGGTAGGTAGGTACGTAGGGTGCGTGGGTAGATAGACTTGTAGATAGATAGGTAGGTGGGTAGGTGAGTAGGTAGGTAGG
>JAAAKM020002408.1:0-13473 GCA_010016025.2 Alatinidae sp. Z8VKAUB7J3 | reverse complement strand
CTGTATCTGTAACTGTGACAGGACCTACTCGTCTACTTCTCCTTTTTACTAAATGCAGGCCTAGCTCTTCTTCGTGGCCGTTAATTGCCTTTCTAAGAACGCAGTCGAAGTCAATTGAAAATAAATAAGGAGCAAGAGGCACCCTGGAGGACGCCAGCAACGATGCCAAACAGCTCGGTTTCACGATCAGGCATAATAACTTTAGCACATTTCATCTGCAATTCCATAAGCACGCAAGATCTTGAACACTTTCTTTCTGTCAAAACTATCAAAGGCCTTCTTGAAACCTACGATAATTGTTTTGGCTCAACAGAAATTTGAGATATGATAATCAGAAGAATGCCACTCTCATTTTTTGGAAAGGAGACTTTTTTCGGTACCACAGCAAATGAATATTTTGGAGTAATATCTTCTTGAATCAGCTATTTTGCATGAAATTCAGGCACGTAAAATTGAAGCTGCAAGTGTGCTTATCAGATTGTTGCTATGGTAAAGGAAAACTCAAATCATATTGACTGCAATTGTGTTCTAGGGTCTCCACTTTTCCAAAACTACATATTGGGTAGTGATAAACATGAGTGAATTTGTTGCAAACAAGGGTGGTCAACGTTACCCCTGCGATTAAATAACTCTTTGGGTAACTTTGACCACTTCAGAAATGGTGTGGGGAGTTGGGATAAGGATGAGAATAATGTAAGGCCGCCAGTAACAAGCAGGGTAATATCTCTGGAGAATCTAGGAAGTGTAATGCCAGAAAGTGAATCCGAATATGAAACAGAATCTGAAGCTGTGTTTGAATTCAATACTGACGATTCGTTAAGTGAGTATCAATCAGACAGTGAAAACACAGTTAAGTCAGCGAAAGAGATAATTCAGGAAGTGCCTATGGGCTCTCTCGTAGTTGGTTTTTATGCCCTTGTCATGTACCAGTACCCACGTGCAGAGAAATACTTAATCGGTGAATGTAGAAAGACAAAACCTACATCTGGAGAAGTCAACTTTATGTTTTTGCAGGAAGTGGGGATTAGGTTTTCAAGTACAGGGAAACGTAACGGAAGAAAGTGCGCTCATCTCCAATGTTGTCTCTCTAGAGATCAAGAAAGATGTAATGCTAGATTTTCAATAATCAGCAAAGCTTCTCAATTGCATGGACAATTCATTGTTGTACTGACAAAGAGATTGAACAGAAACCGATAACACATTTTGTATACGCATATTTTAGTGTTTCCGGGAACTGTTCGTACAAAGTTCATAAGATTTGCTTGTATACTCTTGTTCTCATCTTGTCATACCATGTGTGCTCTGTGATAAATTGGATAATAACTTCATATGATCATCTGAAACTTTAACATGACAAAGTAACCCCGACAGCAGGTATTTTGATTACCATTTGACTGTTGTCATAACTTGCTTTTCCATTCATGTTTTGGTCTTTACTTTTTTGACTCTCTCACGCAGACTTGTCCACAAATTTCTAAGTAAATTTTTGTGCTATGAGCCATTCTGTTTTCATGAAAATTTAAGTACTATCAAGAAAGTGGTACAAAGTTTACCCAAGCTTATGGTATCAGTAAAAGAACTAATAAATGACAGCTAAATAAAAGAAATTCTGACTTTCTTAAGGGCAATAATAAAATGTGCGAACTTGGTACTGAATTACACGCTACATTACGATCAAAATGAAAGACTGCATACCAAGCTGTAATCCTGAGGAATTTGCTGACCACCCAACTCGAAGGCCATGCTTTGGTGTTTCTGAATCAGGAATGTCGACTTCCAGCTTTTTCGCGAACTACAATGGAAAATTTATGTTTAGTTTACACTAATCAATCCCCCACGTACTAAAAGATGAACATGCTGATATATTTCAGAGGGGAATAATAAAGTCCAGTTCTTAGGGGTACTACATTGTAGGATAACACGCACCGTGTCTCATACATAGCATTTCTTTTGTGTATCTTAGTTTAAGTCGTCCTATTTGAATCTACAATATAGAAGATTGCTTATCGGCCAAAGCCAGGTTTCCGACGACTAAATACCAATCAAAATGCTATAAAGGGGCCTGATGATGTCAAGTCCGATCTAGTATTATTTACCACGTGGCACCACGTGCATACATGCAAACTACGATATAAATTTCCAGTAGACTGAACAAATAACGTAGTTTAAACAATACGGTCATACAATGTAAAATTTTACTCAACCTACGACAAGACACAATATCAAAAACTCCATAGTGGATGGTAACAAACTAGTCAAACTGTCACATACCTTGCACTCAAAATAAACTTTGCCACTATTAACACCTTTGTTAGCTTTGATACCATGCCACATGTAACTGAAACCATTCTTCACTAAGTTCTTTCCACTCTGTCCATCCTTATCCACTATAAATGTTAAGTCAGACGTATCTAAAACCAAATGAGACGTCTTTTATACAAACTGCATTCCAAACAAAATAGATAGAATGCAGGATTAACCTAAAAGCGCCCAATGCACACCTGAGGAAATTCAGTTCACCCATCACTTACTAATGTTAAAAAACGTTGCTCTCTCGTGTATTAAAAGCCAATCCTCTCACTTCATTTGTCCCTACGCCCCATTATACTGTTCAATGTCCCCTGGTACTGTAAAGTAACTGAAGAATACTCTCCAAGGTTCATACAATCATACAATTACGGCTTTAGCTCCACTTAACGCGTGTCGGTTTCACTTAATTCATCCAAAATTTTCCCTTTCCCACCCACGATAACAACAACAATAAGCATCATTAAAATAGGCCAGGTGCATGCAGAAATTTTAAGTCAATTTTTAATATTTCTTACGTTGGAAGGCAAGTAATTTGTGCCAATATTGCTTTGTATAAACAAATGGTTGAAAAAGAAAAAAATTGACAAAACCCTTAGACAATGTAATATGTAAATGCAAAACAACACGTTTCAAATAAAAACATTAAATCGGCCTACTGGATATTGACTTACGGTGCAGCATAGAATAATTATGCGAGTGGTTGAGTGTACGTTTACTTACAGGTATCGAGGAAAACAGCTGCGTCCCCAGTTTCTAGTTCAGTCTGAGCTTCACCCTCTTCATCTTCCAATGTGATCTGGAGCTCTCTGAAATAATTAGATAAATGTGCATAATGACTTAGCAGAGAACGCGAGGCAGATACATCGAAAGTGTTTTGAACTTTGTAGGGATAACACGCTGATATTTGACAAACTACTGACTGATAAAGTCTCAGGAACGTCACCTTTTGACATTCATTTATTTTGCCTTTCTGAAATGGCAAGCAAAGGAAGAAGAAGACAAGGGTCTACACAGGAGAGTAATGGAGTTTTAAGCACACTAAGAAGTTACTGTTGTACCCCTGCCTCGTTATCAACCACAAGTAATATTTTAAATGTCCTGCCATACTTCAGGTGTACATAAGGTTCAAGTCTTCATTTAGTTAGTTCATAGGTTGGAAGAAGTAAGAGACTATGTATGAAGAAAAACTAACATTCAATTTTGCATTCACAGAGTATAACTAAGTGCAAAATTCTAAGGTCATAAAACGGACAATCAGATAAAATAGTAGCATTCTTACTCAATGGGCTTTTCCTCCTCTCTCTTTGTTTCTGATTTTCTGTCGTGCTCTCTTTTCCTGCTTTCTTCTCTTTTGTGATGATCATCTTTCTTTTCCGAGTGCTCCGATTTGCCACTCTCCTGATCATCCTTCTTCTCTTCTTTTCGCTCAGACTGATCAGTTTCCATTTTGTCAACATCTTTCTCAGCTTCCTTATTTTCTTCCTGCTCAGTCTCTTTCCCTGCTTCTTCGGCTTCGTTGTCGGCTTCTTTAGTCTCTTCCACTACTTCCGTATCTGGAGCTGCCTCTTCTGTTAATCAAATCAATTTGAAAATGATATAATATGTGCACAACGACTTTTAAATGTCCCTACCATTTAAATTACTCAATCATGTAAGACAATGGGAGCCAAAATGAAAAACAACTTTCAAACAAACATAACAAGTCATCAATTTCTTTAGTTTACATTTACATTACTTTCATATGAGTATTTTCAAACAATGCAATATCTGAGTGATAGCACAAGAGGCACTGTGATTGGAAAAGCAACTTGACATAGTTAATAAATTAACAGTAACTGGGCAAATGGAGCAAACTATGTAAATGTTGTATCCAACGCATCAAAAAAGCAAGCTGCCAAATGTTGACCGATGCGACTTTTGGGCTGGCTCCCATGT
The DNA here is from genome assembly GCA_010016025.2 of Alatinidae sp. Z8VKAUB7J3. Taxonomy (NCBI): domain Eukaryota; kingdom Metazoa; phylum Cnidaria; class Cubozoa; order Carybdeida; family Alatinidae; species Alatinidae sp. Z8VKAUB7J3. The sequence goes on along the minus strand of JAAAKM020002408.1, from coordinate 9,228 downwards.
TGATCAAATCAAAGATTTGCCATATACCTAGGGAATCAATAATTACAATCAAATAGTGCATAAGTAGACATCAGATATTTAACTACATATCCTTTGCATGGGCCCGTTATCTTTTATTCAACCTCAGTGAAATGCAAAAAATAAACTTAATTGTGGGCTATCAGCTTAGCCACTAACAATGAATGTCATTTCAAAATCTTTATAAATATGCCTTTCAGAAAATGTTTACCATCGCAAATACATATAAACTAACAGATAGTACCTAAGTAAATTAGATATGCTTACAACGTGACTTTGAATCTTTTGTTATTAATGGAGTGTCACATGACTTTAAGAACCCAACAATACTAATGTTACTAATATTGATTGAAATCTCTTGTTTGGTACACATGTAATCATACTTAGTTGTGAGCCTGTTTCATTAACTAAATCAACAAATTGTCCTCAACTTTATCATATCTATATTATTACATAATGTACTGGAAAAAGGCCTTTGTGATGCGGTTAAAACATAAAACAGAGAACACAAGGCAACTAATTACCCTGCGGCAACTTGGCGACACAGTCGTCTCCATGCACTCAGAGAAGATCCTGAAGAGAAATTGTTTCTAAGGTTAAGAGCAAGTTACATACCACTAACAGGACAAAAAGCTAAAGAAGGCCTTTAAAATACAAAAAATGGTGACATTCTGTTCCTTTGCCATTAAAAGATTGACACAACAGTATCACTTCCACCTCTCCACTAACTCTGAATGTGACATGTTTCTTGAAGCCTATGCAAGTGTATGACTGTTACTCACACTGGTGGCAAGTGCATAAGACACGAAAAGAGCTTTATATACAAATGCAATTGCACCAGGATCTATCTTTGTTTGTCTACATGCAGTTCTTCAATACTAAGCACAGAGTTGACAAGTGAAAACCTTGACGTCCGCCTCTCTTGGCATAGGATACTTTGCCATGAAAATTATGCTAGTGTAAAACTTCAAGTAACCCCATTTATTTTGTTCTCCATGAAGAAGATGCTGGTACATTGGTCCAGAGATAAACAAAAATGTTATCTGGATTTCTTAACAATTAATGTATTTTATACACTAGAAATAGCCTTCCACAAGTACATGAAGCATTAACAAAGTCCACTTTATAATCAATGATGGTATTTTCCCAAGAATACATATCTTATAAAGAAACATATGTCTTGATGCTACACATATGGTGAATATGTCAGATTCATGGTCCTTGGCCTTACTTCACAAACATGTGTACACTACATTTATATGCCAGAACTACTCTCTCTCTCCAATGCAAGAGGAAGGGCTCAAACCACAACAGGCAATAAATCCCATTATTTGTCTACTTCTATTCACTCCTGAAAGTCGTGAGAAATGAGGTGCTTCTTCATTGATCAAGACATCAAGAACATATATATACTACTGTCAGCAAATTGAGTTTGAATGTATACCAAAGGGTTGAACAATGTGCTCTTCATTGGCCCAGACCTTTTGGTGAGGTAGTAGAAAGGAGTGTCAATAAACATTCTTGAACCTATTTGGAATTGCCTTTATGGGGCCTGTATCATACTAAGATGTGGGGAGGGGAGCTTTTCTGCCAGACAATGGTTTCTCTTCTATAGCTCTAGCCTGTTATGGGTCCTGATACTAAATTTTTCAGAAAACAACTTCATACGGGAAAAGCTATAATCATTTAATGTCATCACCTACATAGATCTTGTGTTATTTTGCACTTTACAAGAAAACTTCTACCCAGACAGAGCAATGTTTTGACAACTAAATAGATCAAGGACATTTGCCATGAATTACAGAAGGTTAATTGATGTACTTTTATCTATGCAATGTAAAATCAGAAAATTCTTTTCAGAAAAGCTTATGCTAAAGGAGATCCGCTGTTGTATGTTTACTTTTCTGATAAAAGCACTGAACTAATAATGATGAGAAGATCTTCCATATAGTATATGAGGACAGATCTTCAATAGTAGACAACAAAAGGCATCTAGGTCTTGATAAGGTAATGCAAACGAAGAATGCACAAGAAATATTATCGCTGCTTCAAAACACTATGACTACCACAGATGCACTGACATATCTTAAATAAATGTCTTTTGAAAAGTCAGGAGAAGTCACAAAAATAAAGTCTCCACAAGGAACCCTTCAAAAAAAATTATGACAAAAAGAACTTGCAGCAGACAGAAAAGCCCCCTCTCCCCTTTAATATAATTGACAGCAATATGTTCAAATAGATTAGGACACTTTTATCAATATTCACTTGTATGATGCAGAATCTTTGAATTCTCATAATAAAATACTTGGCATCCTAGATTTGCTGAGACCACTAGACATCCACACATGTACACATACACAAAAACAAATGTGTACTACCAATAGTTCACACACTACATGAAACAGTGCATAGGCCCATCTCAGTCTTCACTGATAAAACTGATACATTACACCCACATGTAAGTACAAAACACAAACACATCAAACACTGGAAATAACAAGCTTTTCATAAAAATGTATTCTCAGACACAGACTTGACTGAACAGAACCACATTTACACTACAAGACGAGAAATAAAATCAAAATAACGAAATATGACATACAGCAGACACTCAATATTCCTTAGATGCAACTTGTCCTGCAAACAACTCCACCACGAACAGATGAACTTTCTGGCAACACTGAAGATGTCCAAGCATCTCTTGCAGAACATTTTTTAATAACTAGTTAATGATCTCTCCAGTTTCCTAAATAAGACACGTATAGCAACCATCTGTTCATTTGCCTGCCAGCATAGTAGAGAAGTAAACTGTACACATCTAATCTATTAACAAGTGTACAACAGCTTCTGGGCAAACATCTACCAATGGTTACAATGAGCAAGCATGCACCACTAGCTTGTGAACACAAGGCCTTGAACTTGTGCATTATCTGCCATTTTTAAATCATATTTTCTAAACAAGTATATGTAAAACATGTCTAGAAATCCATAAATTGCATGGTCACTTCAATAACTTGAACCCTGTAAGTAATATTCTCTTCTTCATTATATTCACAATCATCAGTTTGCATTAGTTTCAATTCCTGCATGAGATGATCTGGGCTTTCTTAATGGCTTTTCTCATGTCACCCAATTTTGACATTTAAAATACAAAGGAATTAAATTCAGTGTCTCCTGAATCAGAATTTACACCAAACTTTATCACCAATAGCCATATACCACTATAAGATCAACAGCATATGAAATATGCACATCTTCTTAACATGACCGACACCCACAAAAACAACTATTGACCAATGAGTTGACAGACTGCTCTGTCTCTCTCTTTTCAAGGACCTGTGCCACAATAGTAAGGAACAGCATAACTGCTAAAGTGTTAATAAAACAACTGTGTCAGCATCCACATGCATATTCAACAGCACTGATTGTTGAAGCAGCTGATCAGTCCAAGAAATCTTAGTAAGACCTGTTTGGTTTGCATCTTCTTCTTAAGTAAAACTGTTCCAGTTAGTCTGAAGAAGTCCAGTTCAGCTACCCCTAAGGTGCAGTGCCCCAATTCCTTCCCATTTGCATTACATCTTTACATGTTGTTTCCGTGCCATTGTGATGAGGAGAACACAATACAATTAAGTTTCATCTCAAACATGGCAAATGTCCATCCTTGGGCCTTGAGTCAAAATTTACACATGCTTTTTGATAAATCTTCTGGCTGGTATCATTAAAATTGACCAGCCTTTTTGAACAGTTAACAACCTTTGCTTCCAATATCTGCTCCATTTAAAGCCTTTCCCTTTACAAACTTCACTTAACTGATTTGATTCCAGTAGAGAATTGCTCTCTTAAGAAGGTTGAGGCTTTCTTGTTCTGCTGCCAATGAACAACAGCTTCCACAAATGGTATGTTCTTTGCTATTAATCTTAGACAAGGTCTATCATCTTTGCATATAACCTACCAATACCAACAACAAGTGTTGATTAAATTGTGGAGGTAGCCCAATTCATATTACAGATATTTCACTAATCTTCATAACACATCTTCCTGACATGTAACACCTACCAAACCAAGGTGTTGAATAATACTTTTAATGATCTTGTTAAGCACTATAATGTCCTGCTTTTAAAATGGTGGTCCATTTGGTTCATGCAGTGTGTATTAATTAAGTTACTGTGGGTTTTCCAAGTTGGAATTCCTCCAGAAAATAGTTCCTGTGCATGCGACCTAAAATATAAAAGACTAAAAACCCAGCAGGTTGAAGAATGAAGTGCACATAATAAAGGGCACAGAGTAATGTTTATGGTGTTAGACTTAGAAAAAGAAGTCTAATAACATTTCCATGTATGACAAGTTACTTGGCCTTTTTCACTTAGCACAATATATATGGAATTGTGTTACTATTTCCAAAACAGCTCTTGGTTAGTATCACTGGTTCCCTAAGGGAATAACACCAGTTGCATATACACTTTCAGTGGCAGACACCACGATAACACTTGAAGAACACTATTACCACTGAGTAAGGAAACAATTGTGTAGGTAACTGGATCCAGATTTTAGCAAATTGAAACACATTGTGGCAACTGAAAATGTTGATTTAGTCAATACTAGCAACGAAATGTCTGCAATTACTTCTCAATTATTCTTCTTTATGGCCTGGTCTATACTTATGATTCCAACTTCTTGTGCACTGATAATGTACAATTTAACATGTGAAAGTCTTGTTCTATGTTAAGTAATAAAGCAACAAAATACATACCATCCTTGAATGTTTGCTCAGGAATAAAGGCAACCTAAGACCCAACTGCTTAACTAAAAGTATGATCGTTTATGCCTGCAAAGACAGGTCTCTATCCTTATCAATAAATATTGAACTTGCTGGCAAATTGTTAAATAGATCAACTAAAAGATCTTTGATATGCAAAAAAGAAGAAAAAATTACTGGCAACTTTCTTCCACTTCAAGTATAAAGCCTGCTTAAAATACTAGGCTCACCAAGCATAACACATGTGAAATGAGCAAAACATGCAAAAACCATCATGATATAATAATTTGTGTTGTATTGTCCTGTCTCGCTATCTTGGACTGGAAGTTCCTGATGACTTTGCTGTCTTTAACTATTCACAATGGCAATTTCTGACTAAAAATATTCAGTACACCATGCAGTTTACAACCCATGAAGCATCCACTGAGAAGACATGAATTTTGTCAGCAATAGTCACTCAAGTATTCATATACTTTTCCAGGTTGGAACTCTAGCAATGCAATTACTGCTGTGACCTCTTGTACCACACCTCTTGATGTATCAAAGGTTTATTAAATTGTCCTTGTATAAGCAGTGTTAATGCAAAACTAACTGTAAAACGTTTGACCAAATTATAATGCACAATTTGTGATTCTATTATTATGGAGTTGTTCAAGAGCCTATGTTGTCCAGTGTATGCATAATTTACAATCCACGAGCGCTAGAACTTATTATACATTTCAATAAGTGACTGTAAGTCATAATAACATAACACATCAATAATGGCCATTTGCAATTTAAAATAGGAGATAAATTTTTGCAGCCACTCCTTCAAAGATTTGAGTCTAGATCAAGTCATACTCAATACATAACTTATCAGTGCAATACTTCAGTGCATCCACTTCAATTGCAATTCTCAATGTTCAAGTTAAACCACAAACAAAATGTAGGCTGTGGCTGTGCCTCAGAGTAGTCCATAAGAAAACGAGTATGCAGCACAACGGGCATTTTTTGCTTCTAGCCCAGGGTAATAACTTAGTGCTCATGACCACCAAATTTTGTTGTGCAATAGGCTACAAGCCAACTTTCTTTCTTGACTCTTATTTACTCACTCCCCTTGAAACTGAAACAAGACTCTACTGATGGCATTTATCCAAGGCATCTTTCCAGGACACATAGAATCATATTGCAGAAGCTTCTCTAAAGAATGACTAAATCGTGAAGGTGTTTATCCACTTTTCCTTTTCTTCAACCAATGATGTTTTTATGCATGCCCTTCTCTTTCACCTATGAGCACGTTGACTACTGCCTGGAATCAAACTTAAGAGATTGGTCACATCAATGGATTTTCCTTGCATATCAAAGTACACTGACTCTGATCACACAGGTTTTGAAGGTTCAAAATTTTGACAGAAAAAAGGTGAGAGTTTTTTTAAATTACGGAATGTGTTACTCTTCTCATACCATGTAACTTCACTTTAACTACTTGATTTGGGGTGCTCCTTTTAGTTGCATGTGACCTTTAATACACAGGTGTAGAGTAAAATTGAATAAATATGGTGTAGCCTTCTATTGGTAACAATAAGGGTAACCATAGACAATAAAATTATCCAACAATAAAGCTAAGGTTACATAGCATATTCCCATTGAGTTAAGGAGTTCAGAATGATTTTGTTTTCCCCACCTTGCACTCCAGTACACAAGTGAATATATAACATACATCGTTATGCTATGCATAAAGACGTAAATAATAACTACATTTTTGACAAAACACTGAGGTGATCAATTCTATGAACCTTCAAAACGGAGGCATTTCACTGCTATTCCATAAGACTGAAAGCCACACGAAAACAAGACATTTAGCATACCTAGACAAAAAAGTTGTTTTGCATGACAACTGTAGCGAAGTACATACTGTAGGTGATCTGTATCATATAATACATCTTCTCTAGTTTTGCTTGGAATCAAGTCCATTTGCTACACAACACTACAATATTATGGTTCATCTACTTCCTGAAGCTTTCCTTATAAATGGCATTGTGAGGCCAAGTTCATAGCCATAAAATAATGGAGAATCAATAGAATTTGGTCCTCACAAGTGAGACCCATAACCTAGTACCAGGTCCAGCAGCATCAATGGAATTGCAGCCAGGCCATTCTATATTTCTGCTCCAGTTCCAGCTTGTATCTCTGCACAATTACAGTTTATTTTTGTACTGATCCAAGGCTATTTTCTCTTCAATATAAACTAACATGAACCAAACCAAGGTAAGTTTCTGTCTTGCCATCTTTGCATTGATGGATATTTCATGCATATACAGCTTTTTATTGTCTACCTTGTTCAAACGGAATGCATTATACTTGATGCAGCATATTTCTTAAAAGGGTCATCGTTGTCAACATGCACTTGTTCTCCTCCATTTGCATACACCAATTGAAAGGTGTCAACCTTTGACATACAACAATTTATAAGTTCCCTGCAGTGTACAGGCCTTCCAATGCGCCAAGAATAGGATGAAATAAATCTGGTCAACTCATTACACACAAATGAAAATTGGGGTAAAAAACTTGCATACCTACCTTTCACAAGGTCATTATCAAGGGCAAGTAGAAGTTTACAAGTAGCCTTTTTATTTACTGAAGTGAGGCATCCGTTTCACAGACTTCACACTGTACATTAAAGCTGGTTACATTTTTCCTGTCTAACTGCCTATGCATCCAATATACATTGAAATGTAATGTTATATCCATGGTCATCAGGTGTAGTCTTTTAACTGATGCTAACTTTAAATTGGGCACCCCTATAAGTGTGTCTAACATGGACTGTCTTCAAGTGCTAGACTCAACCTGGTTATGGCCTGCAACTTCAACATTCTTTAAAAGGCATCAAGGCATTATACAGCAGCTCGCTCCTAGAGACACCAGCGCAAAAGCAATGTCATCAGCTGAAACTAAGAAAAGGTAGGTTATCTATCGCAATCTGTCAGTTTGGCTCCCTGATATAGCAGTAGGGCCATCAGGTTATCTATCGCACATGTTTGTTCCCTAGATATACTCTGTTCTCGCATACCACATAGTTATTGAGATGGCTGATGACCGATGTTTCATACCAACCCCCTTCTCCCCACTGACAAGCAGTTGGGGATCCACAAACGACCACGTCAAGAGGCAACAGACCGAAAATGGCAGAATTAAGTAGCACCCATAGTACAAAAGAGCTGTAGGTTCCCTTACTGTTACGTTGCCTTATTAAAATTCTGTTATAAATCAATTGATCAAACTTCTGGAGTGGGTAGGTTATATCTTCCACTTTTCGGTACATAACGTGACACACACGTCGCGCGCTACCTGCCTTTGTCACTGATGCAATTATAACACAAAACTTTAGTGGTCGGCGCTAGATTGGCGTCTACGTACGGCGCGTGTGGGATCGACTTTGGTCTACAAACAAATCCGAGTCTGTCAAGATTTAATTCCGAACACAAATACATTCAACGACCAGTTACTCTCACCTGTCATATCTGTATCTTCAACTGTCTCCTTTTGGACACCAACTTCAGCAGCCTCCTCTGCCTTCATATTGGCATCGCCATCGGCCAATTCTTCCTGTGCCCCTTCCTCAATATCACCTTGGTCACCCTTATCCAGCTCTTCTTCCTGCGAATCAACTTCTTGTGATTCTGAATCCTGCTCAGCGCTATCTTGGGACTGGCTAGCTTCAAGCCCTACGGCCTCCACAAGTTTACTAACAAGTTCATCCTTTTTCCCTTTGGCATCAAGACCACGTTTGGTAAGCTCCGCTCTCAGCTCAGCTACCTTGAGCTTCTTGATAGCCGATGCTGTCAACTCACTCATGTTTAAAAAGCGCTTACCCTACAAACTATGAACTTAACTAAAAGATTTAATTGTCGTAATAATGAGGGAAAATATTTCAATTCTGCCAACTCGTTCTCCTCTCAACGTCGTGTTGGACAGAGAGAAATACACAAGTCGCGCGTCTTCCAATGTGGTCCCTTGCTGAAAGGCCCGGATGTACTGTATGCGCATGCGTTGCAGTAAAATGGCTGAATGCATTGCAATCGTGACTTGAATGGGAGGCGACAGAGGCTAGGTGGTAACAGTCATCCAAATTCAAGGACACATTTTGTTAGACCAGTTTGAGACCTTTTAGGCTGGCGTATATGCATTTTATTATTGCAATTGCGTTTTTGTTACGTCAGTAATCAATGGATCAGGATTGATAATTAAACATTGCAACTATTTATCTTAAATTTACTACCAAAGAACTACATTCCTTCCTTCTCCAAATTCCGAACGAAGAGCCATCCGAGTGATATAAATACATCGAGAAAGCCAGGGGAAGCATATGAAAATGGAACGACACGAGAGTGATTAAGACCCAAGTCAAACGTCGCTCTTCTCATGCGCCGAACCTAATAGTTGAATTAGGTACATGAGAAGAGCGACGTTTGACT
>JAAAKM020002407.1:0-13474 GCA_010016025.2 Alatinidae sp. Z8VKAUB7J3 | reverse complement strand
AGGTGTCAATAAATCACTCATCACAACGTATGGTGAAAAGTCTTTGACTCTAGATATCGGACCATTTTATGGATTGTTATTTTACTTAAAGTTAATGCTTCCCTTAAAACTGAACCTATCCTTCAAAGTGGAAGGAACTACTTCCCTTGATACTCCTCGGTATTTGAACGATCATTAAAACATATTTTAATCTCAGTCTTCCTGAGCAATGTATTGCCAATTATTGGCATCTCATTGCAAGACCAACCCAATATATCGATCGTTTAACTTCTATGTTGCAACATTTGAAACCTCTCTGCAAACACTACAAAGCTTCACACATTCCTCAAGAAAACCTGCTCCCATGCTCTCGTATAAGTCGATTATTTCTTTTAGCAGATCTTTGCAATCTCCTTTCGCTAGTCCCTTTAAATTACAAAGCCGACATAACAATTTCTTTTAACTCTACATCAATGAAAAATCTCAATCTTTCAGCATGGACCGAGTCAAACCAGCATATCTTGATTCAGCTTATATCCCTGATGATATATTCTCAACAACCACTTCATCTTCCTTCACTGCATCTGGCCGTTCTTCTATCTAACCGACTGTATTGGTCATTGTGTCAATCATCATTATTATAAATTTTAAAAATGGGCCAACAGCTCATAAGTAACATTAGCTTTTTTTAATGTAAATCCACTCAATTCGAGTATAGAGATTTGAAAGATGGCAGCTAGTGAAAGGTATACCAAAAGTAACCTTCGTCTTGTTCATTTTTTTGTTTATTTGGTTTGATTGGTGAGACAATTATTAGATTATTATTACATTTATCCCTTTCCGTTTAACCAGGCACAAAAGGTAAACAATCATATAAATGGGAGTTATGTTAGTTGGGGGATGTAGAGATCTTTTAATTATCCTAAATTGAAAGGGTTGGTTTGGCCACATAAAGTTCATTAATAGAAAGATACTAGAAAAGCACCTGCCAGGTAAGTGAGGTGTAATGAAGGTCATACCTGAGGTGTCTGGACTACGTGTAGTATGTAGATACGTCACACAAACATTGCATATGAAAAATATTTACAGAGAAAGCTTTCTTATGCTACCTTGATCACTTTATACTTTTAGCAACAAGAAAGTTAAAGCCCAGAGTTTAATCCACATTTATCATTATGGTTTTAATGAAAAAGCAGTTGAGAAACTGCAAACAAAAATGGTTAACTTGAATTTCTATATATTTTTAAAGTTGGATGATGTATTCCTTCTTCATGAAAACTGTCAATGAAAGTGAAGCAAAGCAACCCCGTTCTGCCGCTTCTATTATTGGGTTTCTTTTGATTAATGCACTAAAAAAAGTTGTTTTGTTGAATCCTGCTAATTGCACATATTTGTTAACGAATAAACATGACTAAAAATCAGCAGTCTACAGAACTGTATTGTCACGTTCTATAATATCACCTGACGGCTATTACGGCACATCAAAATTATGTCTACTATGGAGCCATCTGAAAAGATACATGTAAGAATGTGACTCTGCCATTAAACAGCACTTGTTTAAAAAACAAAACTGTGCAACAGTGGCGGCTCGTGGAGAAAAAGATAGGTGGGGCTAATGACGTCATAATTAAAGTTTAAAGTCAAAATCTTGTTTATCGAGGTCGCTTTTTATACAGAAATTCAAAACGAGTCAAAAATCTCTGCTTTTGATCATTTTTTTCGAATTAATTTTAATTACGGCTCTGAATACATTAAGCAAGGCAATACAAATCAATACAACTGAACCCAAAGGTTTGGCTACTAGAGAACGCACCCTAGAAAACATGCAATTTTCTGTTCTCTTCAGAACTAAATCAGACGGCTTTAAATCTCTAGTTACTATAAGCCCCCTCCCCCTAAATTCAGAAATTCAGGAAAAGGCCAAAACTGCCTTCAACTACCACTAACTCTTTTTATAAAAGCTGTGGTGTTATTCCAAATGTATTACAAACGTATTTACGAGCTGTAGTGACTTCTTCTATTCCAAACGTCTTAATTGGAAACAAAAGCTTTGAAACTATGCAAGAGTTTATCAAAAGTAGCACACAACCGTAATTTATGTTTAGAAAATGCACAGTTAACCCATATTTTACTATCAATTCAGAATTTTCAATACCACCGTTTCGCACCATAATCGTATAATTCCGCAATAATTATTCTATTGTGAGGCCTTAATGTAAGGAATGTATTAAAATGCTTGCCCTACCTCCCTTATTTCCTGTCAATTAACGATAAAGGAGTAATTGAATTTTACGATTTCGCCGTTTCGTATCATAATCGTATAATTCCGCAATAATTATTCTATTGTCAGGCCTTAATGTAAGGAATGTATCAAAATGCATGCCTTACCTCCCTTACTTCCAGTCAATCAATGATAAAGGAGTAATTGAATTTTACGATTATCAGTGATGATCAAATTAGTTCGGAAATGTGCCAACCTTCTGTTAAAACATAGTCATAAGAAGTAGGAAGTCCTAATTATAACAATAATTACAGGATATACTTAGAATAATGTATGTTCCAAAAAGTGGGATATTTCATTAATATCCCAGCCAAGAAGCAGAGAGCGTGGGAGAGCTGCGATTGGTTTATTCTTAATTCAGTCACTCACTCTCCAATTTGCTCAGGTTTTTGCTCTCCCTTTTGAAAACTATCCCTTATGCTCTTTTAATCCCTTGGATTCATAGGATCCACAGACATCGAAAAGAAATCTTTACTCCCTTAGTAAAAAAGCTGTCATCTGTAGGAAAGTGTCAACTGTGATTTTTTTCCAACAATCTTCCATCCATGATTATCAAAACTTCAAATTCTACGTTTACTCTGTATTTTTGCATGTCATTTCCAAGCCAATGCAATATGTACCGCTAAAGTTGCAAGGTATAACTGGATGCCTCCCCCTAAGAGGTCTAACAGCACAAAGCTATGTCTTGAACATATGTTGGCAGGAACTACTTTTCTTATTGCTACGGTGCTGCACGCTTTCATTGCTTTGCACATACGTCAGAGGTATTACTACAATTTTATGGTTTTTGATGGGTACAAAACGCCAAACCATAAACGTACACAAAGCAAAAGGAAAATCAGACACAATAAACCACCGAGTAAGCAGAAGCTGTTCTTTTATTACTACAAGAAAAGGGCTACAGGTAATTGAAAGTCATACAAAATTCTCAACGCTGGTATTTATTACTTCCCATAATAGGATAGATATAAAAATATGTATAAAAAGTTAAGTAATCGTTCTTAGAGCTCAATTCTTTCTAACGGAGGCAACATCACTTCTGCATTCAAATTGTTCAAAATGCAGACTGTAATAACATCACCCTCTTTCGATGTTATTGGAATCTCCTAGGAGAATATTATTTTGGAATTGTGAACTCCAAGGACCCTATATGTCAAAATGCGTGCGTTAAGAAAAAAAATAGCAAGCTGAACAAAGCTGTCTACTGACGTTTGATAAAAGCTAAGGTAAATATGACTTGTAAAGAGTACTTCTACCACTTGTGCTGATAGAATCATTGACTCTTAAGATCTTTATACATCGTTGTCATGATACAACCAACTGATTATTTCCCTGTTTGACAGCTTTCAATAAAGGTCTGGGTGCATATAAAATGCGAGAATCAACCCATCAGGTTGACAAAATTACTTATGATGATGCTTGCCCTTTCTGAACAATACGTAATGCTTGAGTATATGGCCAGTGAAGTATAAAGAACTAAATATAAAAAAACGTTATACAAAAATTCACCTCGTTCTTAATGCAAAAAATATACAGCACACTGTGTTCTTACTACAGCATTCCTAATGTGTAATAGCTAACTTAAATGCTGAGGTAATAAACAATCAACCCCCTTCCCCATCAAGGCGACGTCCACCTGCAGCCGTACACTTGCTTAATAGCTGCTCAGTCATTAACATGTCAAGTGTACTTAACTCTTCTGTGCTAATATGACACAAAACGAACAGAGAATCAAACTATTGCATACATACTGCAACTTCTAGAACCGCTGGTATCAGGAAACTGGGCTTGAATCAACGTTTAAACTTTATAGTACGTTTTCTTCCTAGATATTGTGGATCTTGCGACGTTAACATTGTGTTACATTTATGGTCTCCTTTAGCCTCAGCTCTGAAGTAAAACTTAATCTCGTTGCCTACTTAAGATCATCCACACATCTGTAAAAGTGATACAGTACCATGTTTCGTCAAAATGATATTTGGGAATTGAAATAGTAGAGCAGGTCTAGATATTGTCGTAGCCCACGTTTAGTCTCATTTCCGTAAAAGGAAAACTGGACCCAATACCTGTGGCAAGACCTTCGACATATCAATTACCAGTAGTTAAACGATACCAATTATTCATTTTTATGAGAAAAATTTAAGTTATTTTGATTCTGAGAAGGGCGTGGATATAAGCTTTTCATAGGTTATGGGTTAGTGTCAACGCCGAAAATACCAAAATGGACAAGAGCATCATATATAGAGGGTATCCTAACCTGATCAAATGGAACTTGAACTCTTTTTACTAGTCATGCTGAAATGTTAAGCGTGGCAAATTTGTGGTTTAAAACAATTCCCCCGACATTGGTTCCGATTTACCTATGATGCTATTGGTCGGTAAAGCGAGATCTTGCAGTCAGTTTATCTTCAGTTTGTTCAAACTTTACTTTTTTGAAAACGACAGTATCCAATCTTGAACCTTCGGTTAGATTATTAGCTATTCTTGAATATGACGTAATCACCTATCTTTTCTTGCTCCGATTTTTTGTACAAAACACGACCCATTGCTCAACTAGTGACTCAGTAACATTAATTGACGTCTCTAAGAAATATCACATCAATGTCATTAGTTACAGTGTTCCACATGAGTGGCAACTCTTTGTCGTGTAGGGGTTGTTCAGTAAGAACAATGTTTTCATATGCATGGATATGCCTCCCGATTTCAAATATGTCATTTTGCAACTGATTCGTCCAAACGATACTAGAAATCACAAAACTGTGTCTGAATTAACTGAGAATTTCATGCCATGAATTAATATGTTTAAGAAGTTGATTAAGTAGAGGTGGATGTCGTGCGATTGGGGATGTCAGTAGAATTGTAGGTAATTGAACCTTGACCGAACTTGTATATCACAATGTTACAACACCAGAAATTTACAGCAAGTACAAATACTAAAGGAAAATATGAATTGATTCAAATTGTTAGTGTCTACAAAAATGAAAAGGAGAGAAACGACTAGAGTTATGAATTGTTCAGCTCTGTTTCTCGGTTTCTTCCTTTTCTACCCTCCTCTCCTTTGTCGTGGATTCTCAATCATTTTCATCGACCTTTTTGCTGTAGGAGTAGTGGGCATTCATTTCATAGTGTTTATCTTCTACTCCGCCATGTCCTTTCTTCTTTTTCCAAATGACGATGACTATCACAATCCCAGCAAACAGAATTATAGCTACCACTACAATGGGTACCACAATAACTGCAATGTTTCCTGTAAATTAAATAGACAGTTTGATTGTAGCCATCCACAACTTATAGTTTATAAGTTCAGATGATAATAATAATCTACTAAATAATCTTACGTATATTTAGGAAATAATTTGTTAATCGATTCCTTTATTACACCAAAGAGTACACCTACTAAGTGATATTTCCTATAGAGCTAGTAAGGCATATAGGTAAAGTTATTTATGAAAATAAAAAAGGCTAGAAAGTTACTCTTGAGTTTTTCAGTAAATGTTCAATGGATTAACATAATCCCGAAGAGTCTAGCTACTAAGTAATATTTACTGTAGAAAATTTATAATCATGTAAATAAAATGGTAATGCACACAGAAAAAGAACCACACATGATATATATAATATTACAAATGATTATTGATAGTTCCATTAGCAGCCTGCGACGGGGGAGGGCATGCTACCTCTAGTTGTTTTCATAATACTTAACAATACCAGAGATTACACTTTTTAAACACTAAATATTTGATTGATTGATTGATTGATTGATTGATTGATTGGCTATCTTGCTTCTTATGAACAGAAATGACTGTAGGTAGCCAATTTGGTGTCGCTGCCTTTTGACTTTCGTTCCATTTTTTTCCAAGATCTAGGTACAAATAGACCTCTTAACATCGGAGGTCACCTAGCTCAGTTGGTAGAGCATACGCCGTGATAACTTGGTTCACGGGTACGAGCCCCGGTGGTGACTTAGGTTTTTTTTCTCTAGTGTCTGTTCTGAATTGACATTTTAAGTCCTCTCTTCCCGATGATACTGAATATGAGTTAAGCAACGTATGAGTTTAGGGAAGACAGCCTTATCGCGTTATTTCAAAAAAAAAGAAAAGAAAAAAAGAGAGGCCGAACTAAGTTCACTATGCTTTTTGAACCCTTCGAAGTCAAGATAGCTTTCATAAGGCGCATATTTTCACATGAAGGAGCAGCACACGGCCTATGTCGGTCCTTTACGAGATAACATCATCGTGTTGGGTTATCCGTCACTTAACTAGCGCGACTGATACTGTTAAAGCACAAGTATATTAGAATTCGTTGGTGGAAGCCATGGTGCCAGCGTTCAACCTTGGGCGGAGCACGTCTACGAGATAGTAAGAAATTATTCCCAGAAAATATCGAGGGAAGGACAGAAAATAGGTCGTATACTCTTGCTGATAGTTAGTGGTTCCCGACTATGATTATGACAATCCAAACAAGCCTTGATTACGTCCTAGTAAGTATCAGTAAGCAAAGACCAATAATCTATTTGTTTAGCTCACATGGCGTAGAGAGGCTCGTCTCTAATATTATGGTTGTTACTCTGCAGGAGCATTTGCCAAGTTTCTAAAATGTGCTGAAAATCTCAAAGGTTTCAAATATTTGTAGAACGTAAGGTCAATATACTCACTTTTCTTGTCGCATACCGTTCCATCCTTTTCGTAACCATCAATACAATCACATGAGAAGACACCACGTCCCTTGTATTTGCATTGTGAGTTTGCACCACATCCGTGGAATCCGAGCGTACAGATATCGACAGCTGTTGATCAGAAATAAACACATAATGATATACTGATCTAAATAGAAACTTTTCTATGATATTAATTGCGTTGATAATTCCTCAGGAAAAAGTTATAGGAAGGACTTAAAAAGTCTAGTGTTGTGGAAGGAGGTCTTTGATGTCTTAGCTCTCACTCTACGCAAATGCTGTATGCCACAGTGATGTTTACCAAAAGAGTTAAAGAACTCCTCTGCCGCGAGAAATGGTTGTCGAAAGCAGCCCAAGAAAAAGCTCACTGGGGTCAGAAGATATAAAGAATGTTTCTTCCCAAGGTTTACCGTACTTCCTCTAATTATAGATTCCCTCCAATTATAGAACCCTTTTTTGAGTCTTGCAGGTAATTATATACCCGCTCTAATTATAGGCCCCCCTATTTTGGTGCCCTTGATTGATTATAGACGGGTCTATAGTTAGGGAAAATACGGTATGTCTCTGCTTTCATTAATAACCAATGAATAAGGGCAATCCGCTAAATCACATAGAAATCTCGGGTATTGTATAATTAGTCCACTTCCCAAGTATAAATACGTGCATAACCGATTTGCACTAACAAATGCAGCGGTGAGTCCAACACAGGGCCGAATTAGGGAAAGTTTCAAAGGGACCGGGACTCTGAGCCACCCATCAAAAGGGGGTCTCCCACCAATATATGGTATGCAGTTTGAACGCCTCAAGCATGGCTGGTTTGAAAAAGTTAACAATGTTGTCTGCAGAAAACAAGCGGCATCCCTTATTTTTAGTTTCGTGCGTTGTAATCGAATACAAAATACAGCACAGAAAGCTTCATGCTTATTATTGATTAGTTTATCGCTTCTGTCGACCGACCTCTGCAAGAATTCAAAGATTTATCACGTCCATTTAGCTGTTTTAGTCATCGGGAAGTACTCTCTTCAGACGAGACTCGAGACGGAGTGCAAAAGCTTGTCAGGTCTTCTCTAGATGACTTGGACATTACATTTGTTGATGAATTATGTCAGTTTGTAACATTTGCCAATATCGTCGCAGAAAAGGGGCCAGAAGGTATTAGCACTGAGCTTCTTTTGTACAGACATCGTAAGTAAGAGTGTGCACGACCTTTCCCAAACATGGAGATACTTAAATAGATATACCATATTTCGATGGTATAAAACTGTTAGCGGTAAGCGCTCCCTCTCAGAACTCAAATTAATTGGGAACAGATTACGAACATCCACGAAGCAGAAAAGACTGCAAATCATAAGCAAAGAGTCATAAAAATGCTTGACTTTGGTTTTAGTGTCATCGTACGCGACTTTCCCACAGAAAAATTATTAAAAGAATTTGGACTGTAATGGTTATAACTCAAACCATACTCTGGCACTAAGCATGTCTACTTGTTATTCATAATATATATTTTCATGACATACTCATAACTAAATTCCTGCTTTTTGTAACTAAATTACTTCCTTCTGTAACTAAATTCCCTTAGTACCACTTTGGTTCACTTCATTTAGTGTTTATGGATTGCATATTGTACAACTGAAAGAATACCCCTCGTTCAGGATTTCCTCTTAATGCAAATAGGAGGGGTTAGAAAAGGAGCCTCCCTTTAAAGCGGGGTCTCCCTTTTAGCGGTAGCAGCAGTAGCAGCATTCGAGAGTCCGTCATAAGTCCATGCAAGCATAGGTTGGACTTTGTATGTAATGGCAGCACCTCCATTCAGGTTGGCTATGCACTAGATCTTTGCAAGCAGCTGTCACCACCTCTCTGTTTAACTTGACCAAAACACCTGTGTGGCATTTTTTTATATGTCCTCAAAAATAGACTTAATCCCCAGCTGAACCCTGTGTTCGTCACATGATATTAACTAGAACACCTCATATCCGAAGTTACATTGACTTCTCATTACTATGTAGTATTTTGGAGTCCTCAGCCTTGATGGCCCATGCTTTAGAGCTATAGAGCATCAAACTTCGAATGATAGTACAGATCTTGCCTTTCACTGTCGAACATAATGCTCCCTCTTTGAGTAATGATACAATCTCTCAATCTTTTTCATCCACGCCTTATCCTGGTAATGACATTAGATTCAACAAACACCATAGCTATCCAACATGTCAGCTAAGTAACAGAATCTATCTACAATTTCAAGTTTACACCCAGCTAGTGCCTAAGCCTTCACATCCTAAGAGTCTGGTTTAACATTACAGCAGGTCCTGGACTTAAAGTCAACAGCTCTTACAAGTGCATCTTTAATGCTACTGCACGTTACATGAACTCAGCGTCAACACACAAGACACGAGGTAGAGTTTTTCCGAACACTTTCCTGGCACACTCTACATGGGAACCTTCCAGACTTTGTTTTGAGGCTTTCGATAATGATTAGAAAACAACACTTTTGTCTTT
Organism: Alatinidae sp. Z8VKAUB7J3; assembly: GCA_010016025.2. NCBI lineage: Eukaryota > Metazoa > Cnidaria > Cubozoa > Carybdeida > Alatinidae > Alatinidae sp. Z8VKAUB7J3. The sequence goes on along the minus strand of JAAAKM020002407.1, from coordinate 4,043 downwards.
CCACCATTAAACCTTAGGCCTTTTTGTTTGATACCATCTTTTCCCAGTTCATAAACTATATTTCCAGGTCGCTAGGAGGAGAAATTTTGCTCTGTGGAGCCTGAAAGGAAACAACGCCAACTTAGTTTTTGTCACCTTAGGATCCTTGTTCTTCAGCCCTATCCTACAAATTTCTATATGAGAAATGTTATAAAAATCAATTACCTTTACAAAATTTTATATGTTCATTCTTGATTACTTAATTAATCACCCGGAATTCCCCAATGCAAAATATATAAAATGCCGTAGGTACAAAAAGACTTTACTTACTTCGAGCTGTTGGTATTGTAGTATTGTCAGGTCCATATGATGCCATTGCAGGACTATTCAGTATTGCGACTGCCAGTGATGCAGCTTGAGCAGGAGTCAATGTTGCAGTAGGATCGATAATCATGAGATAATTCACAATAATACTTCCTTTTGCAAAACTGCGTACTTGAGCGCCTTTTACCTTACTACCATCTTTTCCTGACTTTGCTCCATCCAAGATAGCTTTTTCTAATCCAGCTGCTTTTTCACGAAACTCTGCACTGTCTTTGTCTTTTAATTCTTCAGTAAACGTGCCACTGATGCGCATCCCATCAACCTGATAAGTATCTCCAGTTTGGCATTTACCGTTTATTTTGACGTATGACGTTTTGCATTTGCAAGTTGCATCTTTCTTATTAACAGCACATTCCTCATTGGCACCGCATGTCAGTGTTTTGCAGGAATCTGTTTATGTAAAAAGAAATAAAACTAGAGTGCACAGCTGTACACAGGAAGTTTAGGGAACTGGGTAGAAGAAAGACGCACGTGACAAAGGTTGAAAAGTTGCATTTATTCCAAATCATTTACAAATGCTGCAAGTCATGCGTCGTCTAAATTTGGAAAACAGCTATTAAAAGCTTGTTGACTAACCCTGTGTAATCATTAGCAAAATACATAACTGAGCAAGTGCTTTTGTAAGGTGTTTTCAAGTTTTCAATTTTCTGCAGCTCGTTGTTGAATAAAAGTCGCAAAAGGAACATAACAGTTGGTATACTAGCCGAATTGATTTAAAGATAGATTCTGCCACTGACTTGCTGGAAAATAGTTCAACACTCAGTGGAGGCGCCATAAGGCGGGCTCGGGAAACCCATCCCCTTTTACCCAGAAATTTGTTTCCTTTGGCAAAGAAAACGAAGGAAAGACTGAAAGAACAAAAGAAGAGGAAAATTCATCAATTGCATTGAACTGGATGTCGATGTCCACCAGAGCATGATTTGGATCGGATATGCGACTGGAGAAATACAGAATGTTAACATTGGGAGCTACCTTCGTCAGTTGCTAGAGTACACGCCGCAAGAGCGTGGCTAGAGAAATGGAGTTCAAGAGGTGACATATTTTCAATTTCTCTAAGATATTTTCAAAATTGATATTTTAAATCTTCTCATTTCAATGGTTAACTCTTTATCGTTGCCCTCCGGCTGTCTTGACACTGTCCCAGAAATATATGTTATTTTCAGTAAACTGTCCTTGGTAATAGTACCATAGCTTACTTGACAATTGCTGCTGCATAAGGCTATATACTAACTCGCTTGAGGTCCGTTGATCCACGTCTTGCGAAGGCAGCAAAAAGACTCCATTTGTTTTATTATATTCTCTGTAAAGGTCAGCGTAGCATTAATTCTTCTCTAACGTAATCTTACAAGGAGTCGAATTTATATACTATTTTGGAGCAATTGAATAATGTCATAATTGCAAATAGAAAAAGAGGGGAAATCCCTATTGAACATTGGTCACATCATAATAACTATAGCTGATGCAAGATTCACCACAGTAGTACTAAATAACCGAGACATCGTTCATATGTATTTTTTATTTTGCATTTCAAAGTCACTCTCTGATCTAAGTTTGGAAAGACAAGTAGCCAAGACGTACCCAAAGCCCCTGGTAACAGTGCCATCATTGTATACGCAATAAAACAGAGTTGGAATACTAAATGTTCTCTTTTATTCGGTTCTTTTCATTCTAGAAAGCCTGAGTATCAAGGAAGATTATTTTGGAGAATATTGTATTGATTGTACCTTATCTTCATATTCATATTTCGCTATCTCCTGTAAAACCAGATCGCGTACTGACACGAGAAAGTAATCTCTATTGATTTCTGTCTTTTGTTGTCGTGTTTACTCGGTTTAGGTTTAGCTGAGACCAAGTATAAACTTTGTCCCGCCAGCGCTTGTATGGCCTTATCTTCATTCGGTCTTAATGTTTTAATAAACAAGGTAAGGTAAACAGCAATTTTAGAACTCGACTTCTACTATATCTGAATTGGCCTCTTTAACCTCATTATCATTCCTGGAACGTGTCTTTGCAATCATTCGAAAGGACAGACTAATAGCAAATGCTTGTATCCCATCAGAATACTTAAAAAATAACAAATGGCAATGAAAATAACATCGTGTTCATGTCAGTGATCGTGTTTTGCTTAAAAAGCATTTCTCAAACGCTGCATTAGAACCTGAATAATGAGAGGGATACCACTATTTCTAATGCGCCGTTTGTAGGTTACCATCAAGATACCGAAGTACGTTATGAATATTTTAATTTCTGAACCCGGATAATGAACAGGAGTTACCGAGTCATTACGACTTTGTTATAGCAATCATCATCATCATCATCATCATCATCATCATGATTATCATCGTTATTATCTGCATCGTTATCATCGACGTCGTAATTGTCACCATTTTTGTCATCAGCATCATTATCATCGGCATCAATACGACCGGCATCATTATGATCGGCATCAATATGATCGGCATCATTATGATCGGAATCACTATCATCTGCATTGCAATTATCTGCATTGCAATCATCCGTCTTTTTTGTTATCAGCTTCATTATCATCCGCATCGTTATCATCGACATCGTTATTATTGCAAATATCAACAATTACAACAGGATCGACATCGTCTCAGCATCTTCCTTTTATGTGTCTTACAATGAAGAGAGGAATTTTCTATGGGGAAACATGCTGACGAATGGTTGCAAAGAAAAGTGAAGCAACAGATATAATGCAGACTTACCTATGCAGAATGTTCCATCACCTGCAAGTCCAGATTTGCAACTGCATCTAAAGGAACCAATTGTATCGGTACATTTTGCATCCTTGTGGCAGTTATCGGTCTTTGCAGTGCATTCATCGATATTGGTGCATGTTTTTCCATTGCCTGAGTAACCTGTTTTACACTTGCATGTGTAACTACCAATTGTATTATTGCATACTGCATCTGCGTGGCATGGATTTGTCAGGCATTCATTTACATCTGCAACAAAAACATTAAAATACAAAGGTGAAACAGTGGAAACAAGGGCATCCGAAGACAACTCGACGGAAAGCTCCAGATGACAATATCTTATCAATTTCATTACCAATGTTATTGCGGTCCAGGATCAAAGCAATACATGAGAATCATAACGTGAGTGTAAGCATATTTCAAAGATGTTATTCGCGTTTTTCCCTTGTCCCATCCCTAGTAATATTTCGCTGCAACGTGCAATAAAGGTTACCAATTTGTAAAAGTATGCATTTCAGAACACCGACGTGGTAAGGAAAAATAGGAAGGTGATGATAGTGTACTAGTGGTTTGTTCTGTGTCAATTGTTAGTCTCATTGGCATCATAATGATTTTTTTCTCGTACACTATTTTCACTTACCACTTAACACTTCTATTGTTTACTGAGTGTTTTAACGTTTGCTTACTGCGTTTCGTGATTTTTTTATGCAATATCTTTCTCTTTATAAGTTGGCTTTGTCCGAGTCTTTAGTGTGAGTTTTATAGAAAAAGGTGACTAAATACATACTTTCCCTTAAAATTTGGGTTTTAAAAGTCATTGTAATTATAATTTTGTTTGTTATTATTTTATCTTATCTTATCTTTTCACCCGTATTTAAGACGATCCATGTAGCACAATAAAACAGGTTTTGATAAAGAATTACTTCGAAACGTCTTCTCTTTAGTGTTTATTTATTGATAGTC
>JAAAKM020002405.1:0-13477 GCA_010016025.2 Alatinidae sp. Z8VKAUB7J3 | reverse complement strand
AATGTTAGTTTTGAATAGAACACTAGAGAAATAGAAAAGTATGTCACCACCGGGGATCGAACCCGTGACCCACGCTATCATGACATTAGTAGAGTAAAGGTAAAAAATGGTATCTTTTTTATTCATATTTTAGAGTTTGAAGTCACTTATAATTTAAAAGATAGGAAAAATCGGATAAATAATTCGAGTAATAGTTGCTGACACTTAACACTCTATATTTCGAAAAACTAAATTAAGAACCATCCAAACGAAGCGCTTATGGAGACACACTGAATGACGCTGAATGGGTACTGACAGAAATGATTGCATCGCTAAACCATACTACCATATGGATTGACGAGACTACGTTCAGCGGTTTTATGCTTTAAATAATCTGTCGTGCTCCTTTCAGAATTAACAATTTTGGCGGAAACGTCACGGATTATTGACTAGTACGCCCATTTCAGCAGTGCAAAATAAGAGTGGACCTGCTTTTTGAATAAGCTGTGTTTCATAGTCTAACGGCTTTGTAACAAAATAGCTTAACTGCAAATTTGGTGCTTAGAGAGACATCGGCATTAAGGTTATTAGGCTTGTGGTCCCATAAAAACAATTTTGGTACCTCTTTAGCAAGATGAATCCATCAATTAATCTTGTGGCTTTGCTTTCGTTCTTTGTCAGTCATTTCATCTAATCAGTGGTCTCTCCAGGTGTGTCTTGGGGTAGTTTAAGCCCCCTGAAATATTTCTAGACACCCTCATCCCCCGAACTTTTTGATGTAAGAAAGACCATATCATTACAAAAATCAGTTATTAAATACGCATCAGCTTTTAAGTGTTACAACATTTCCTTCGCTTTTCTGAACCAGCGTCCTCTCGATTGTAACCTCACCAATCTCCTTACACGTGATAAAATTTTATCAATTAAAATACTCCATCATAGGGATAGAAGAATCATGAATGTTTGCTCCAGATTTTGGACTCAGATTCAACAGATAACGTGAATTGGGCTAGAGTTAGCAGGAAGGGCGTTGCAACCTTGGCAAAGGCAATTTACTGTTAAATATCTCCCAGACTATCAACGCCTCAAAGGCTTTGCCTAACATCATCGTCATCATTGTCGTCATCATCACCATCGTCATCAAGATCAGACAAAAAAGATATACCGTATATCCTCCAATAAACACCGCCCTCTGATAAACGCCGGCCTTCTAGCCTAAGTTTGTAATAAACGACGCTCTCTAATAAACGCCGCATCTTGCAAAGCAGTGATTATTGTACAACAGATCAAACAAGAAATTAAAAATAGTTAAAACGAGTCTTACCTGCTTTCTATCAACCAATTCTTGCAGACCTAAAGATAAGAAACGAATATTGTTTTTCCGCTTCCACAGTTTCTCAGGAAGAAATTTTGCATGAATTTTACTAAATTTATAACATTTTCTTTTATCACAGAAAATACGTTAGTAACAACTAGACAGAAAAACAGCACAAAAGAGTGAAGCCTACTCTTATTGATCGTTAATCAAATTAACCCTACATTGTAGAGCTTTAAATGAAAGTGAATATCAGTGGAACTTTTGGCTTGTTTGGTCAAAGGCATGGATAAACCAAACAAACATTGCTATTAAATTATTAAATTAGATACACTTTGATTATGCTTCTCACAAACATTCGTATACCTGTAATGTATTATCTGGTGACTAGATTCTAAGAGGCGCAGATTGAAAAGACACTAGATTACATAGAAATGAACTCTTGAAGAAAATAATAAAAGGAGCTTACACAATGTTTTGAATCGTTAAATTATGGCCTAAAATTTGACGCCCTGGTCTCCCAGTTCTCCGTAATTAAAAGATAGGCACGAGGAAATCCAAAGCAAAGAGACGGATAACCCAGCAAAAATTAAAATGTACGAGAAGTGGCCTTGTTCTTAAAAAAACTACAATTTTCACGTAGTTCACTGCAGGCCCTTAAGAAAGGAAGACATACTGCAATGACACCCTTGGAACAGACGACATCTTAAAGCTAATTTAATATTATGAAGTCTATCACAAGGGTTATACCACGAAACATAGGAGCCGCCATGGCGCTCCTAATAAAGGGGCCTCCCAGTGCTCTTTAAAACTCGGGAAATCAATGGTCACGCAAAACCAAACTATTTCGTCTTGGATTTATGCCAATATAATATGTAGGAATGAACCAACTAAATGGTAATACATTTCTAGTACAAAATTATATGAATAACAAGTACAGAAAGTTTTATGAAGAAGTAATTTCCGCTGATCCAATTTCTTTGGGAAAGTCGGAGAAAGGAAGCTTTGGCCCTTCAAAGTTATTGAGGAACGTCTTTATTTTTGTTACTGAGTTTTTGCAAAGATACTAAGTAGGTAGCAAGCAATTCACTCCACTCTGAGTTCGTCCTCCTTTAAGTTTGACCATTGACTTTGTTCTTCTGCGTTTGTTCTAATTCAGATACATTTGTTTATGTTCTTGACAAAGTCTCGGAGCCATCGTCCAGAAGGAAGCTAAGAGACTTAAAACTAGGACTTAGTAATGAACTCCCTTAAATGACATCAATACTCTCCGTCTATGATTGCTGCCTATCTGTCTGGTTTACTGTGTATAACTATGTGAAAGCATTTAATAAACCTAACCTGCAACTGTTCACCAGTTTTAACTCGAGTTAATTGCGTTCTGTTAACTCATGTGGCTAACATGTAACTAGTCAACGAGAACTCTAGTAATTCGTTGATATAAGTAATAAATTTGTAAATCAAATACAGAAACCTACGCAAGCTGCTTAGGTACAAAATCCAAAATTTAAACTTTCAAAACAGCTCAGAAGCACCAGAAATTCTTAGAGTGCATATAGGACCTAGTATAGTCTACGCAAGTGCATTGCAACATACGGTAACACTTGAATGGAATTGGAAGCAAAGCTAAGAAACCAACAACATTCTTAAATTAAACTTATTTTAAAACTACTCACAAGTACTTACCTTCTACTCAGCTAGCTAAGGAAGAAAATTCATAACCAACACCACAGCTTCTGCCCCAAACCACTGTATTATTATTGGGAAATGCGGGCTCATATTTACGTATTTGTAGACAGAGGGTCATTTAAGTTTCCCGCCATTTTTGAGGAGAAATCTAAACAGCCTGGACTCTAATTTGCATGTGACCGACGAGAAAGATGGAGGAAGAGGACACTATTGCATCTGTTTGCAGAACCCTTCTCAATCCTGAGCCTGAATCTTCGAAAAAGGTTGTAGAATTTTTCTACTACGTGAAAAAGTTTGCATCGTGTCCTCTTAATACTCTTAAAAACCTTAGTGTGTGTTATGAAGAAAGGTTACAATGCAACCCAGAGATTTCTGCATCAATCGAGTCCACCTTCAAATTTTTGTCCTACTGGCTACCAGGGCGACTCACCTCATCGGAACTTATATCAGAGGCATTTCACTTGGCTTTTCTGGCCCTCTCGGCATTCCATGGTAATCTTCTCAGAAAAGACAGATGCCCCTCGAAGGACAAGGAAATCAAAGAAGGTAATAGTCAACACAAACATGTCGAAAGTATTAATGAAATGTTAAACGTAATTAATTATGTGTCTGCTTTAGTGGAGATAACAGCACATACGTTAACAAACGATATTGGAAGACTTTTTGTGGTACTTTTTTTACAAATTACGAAGGTGACTCTCAGGCTTTTGTCATTATTAAAATATGGCTCAAGCATGGTTTTGTATAATTCATCAGAAGTGCGAAACAACGAGGAGAGAAACGTATGGGAAGGTCGACGAAGCGGTAGAATAGTTAGAAGTGTCAGTTACGACGGTAAATCACCAGAACAACCTTGGAAGTCAACATGTAAGGAGCTTCAAAAGTCAAGAGACCAATGTTGGAGGATACCTACAGACCACGTATCCTTTCCATCTACAGGACAGATAGCTGAAATTGTTTATGCAATAAAGCCAGTGGTACATATCATATCATTATTTTACCTTGGTGAAAAGTCTTGGAAACCATGGCTTATTTCACTGTCAATGGAACTAGGAAGCCTTCTCATTTGGAGAAAAAAGAAAGTGCTTCCAAAGTATATGAGTTCAGAACTGCAGGGACGAGCATTGGCACTCCTTTACTACCTTCTAAGAAATCCTTGTTATGAATCGATGACTAAACCCAGACTTGCACGATTAATCAGGTCTGTGGAAAATTATGTGCCTAGAATAACGACAATCAGTGATCCACTTTTTGATTACCTTCAGATGTGGCAGCGCTTGTATGGCTTTTGTTGGTCAACTCTTTAGTTGTTTCTATGGGTAGAATGTCCTCCGCAATGTAAAAAAGGGAATGTAAAAGATCAACATGACAGAATAAGAAAATATCTTAATTATATTTAGATTTTATTTTTTTATCTAGGGTTCATTGATGCTCATTTCATATATTAATTGAAAGTTGTAGGTTGCAGATTGGAAACACTGAGTTTCTTTTTGGAGATGGAACTTTATATCAAATATTAAATTCCTGACAAGTCCATTGTTGTTATCATTGCCAAGCTATCTAGAGCAAAGTTGTTTAAGTAACCCCCAGATATATTACATCAGCTTTGATGTTAACATGTACAAGTTTTCATAATAGCACATATGTGTTGAGTGAATTATATACAGTAAATAGATAACTGTTGTAACTGTTGCTTCTTTATTACAGCTAATCCATAAGTGGTAGTTCATAATTTTACAGTTACAATCCAAGTATGTCATGTTATGTGTTTGTTGTGACAGCCATTGCCCTTTTGCTGGATTACTTTTTTGTTTATGTAGTGGTAGAAGAAACGACTCTATCAATTCTTCTTGTGACCTACCCTGGTCTTTACAAACTTCTGTACTTGCTTTTATTTACTTTATTTAGATTTGATAGACTGCCATAATGCTATCTAATGTTACTGCACAATTCTGTCTGTAAAAAGAAAATGTAACAAATGAATGTAAAATATCCCAGCAAAACGTAAATGAAGATTTAGTAGTTAAAGTCAATTGTGGCTGCAGCATCCTCTCTTTATTTTTTTTGATATGTGCATAATGACTTTTTGAGTTGTATGACATGGTTGAAGTTTTCATGTTTCTCTTCATTTCATGAGGTTAACAGGAAAAGCAGAAAATGAGGGGGCAAGAATAATGAAAAGAGTGTCAAATTATGACTTAATAATTACTTATTTTAGAATATTTTCACAGGAGATATGCATGATTTCAGGGTACCAAACCAAAAATTTGGTTGGTTGTAATGATTTAAAGTATCCACATGGTGGCTTACCTGGTTCTTTTCTGCATGTAATGTCTTGTGTAATAATGGTTCCACACTGACAATGAAATATCACTAGTTGCTGTCTCAACTGTAAATTTAAGGTTTTTAACTGTAAATTTAAGGTCATCAGTTTTATTGGTGTGGATAACTTTGCAGGTGTAGTTGTCTCTTACATTTTCAATTGATATTCACATGGTAAAGGACTAAATGTCTAAAATGCAGATGTCAATTAATGCCTTCAAATGGAGCCCTCATGCCTATCAAGAGGATTATACATTAAGCTGAAACATTGTAATAAGGAAGACCAAGATTAATACTCTTTTGTCCGGAATAAATGGGGTGGCTGGAATAAACAGGGTGGGTGGAAATTTTGCTTTAAATGAATAAACGGGGTGGATGGGAATTCTGCTTGAAATAAATAAACGAGGTGTGTGGAAAAATTAATCTTGAAATATTTATAAAGTATGTGGAACACCATGTAACAGTAGTGTTTCTAGGGGCTTTTGTTTTAATAGCTTGTGTATAAACAAATCAAACATAGGTTAAAGGTATAAAACTGCATCTAAGTAATATACAAGAAGTCTTTAAAGTCTGTAATTAAAGAGAAGCTTTTTATTTCTTCATGATTTCATGTTCCGGAAGAGAAAAAAAATGTCCGAAATAAACTGTGTGGGTGAGAACAGTTATCAAAAATAAACAGGGTGGCTGGAATAAGCATGTCTTGGGTGGAAATGATCTTGTAAATTAATAAACGTCCTGGGAAAATAGAACATGCAACTAGCTCTTTGATCCCCAAGCTGTTACGTGACTGTGACGTGCCAGAGCGTGTAATTTCCCGTAACTAAGGTGTGTCTGTAAACACTAGTGAGAAAACTGGACCTGTCTCTTCTTGTTCACTTGTTTTCATACGTAATTTAACCTAACAGCAGGATGCAAGTCGTTCAGTTTGGGGAGAAATCGCACGCATTGAAAATGGGAAAGGTATCGTCAACGTAATGAAAATAGATTAGTGGACGCCTATTTTTATCGAAAAGTTTATTTTTATGGAAAACGACGAAAATATTAGCTAATGTTGGTCCGAGAGTCCTTAGCAACTCCGTCAACCTGTTTGATCATTGTGTCACTGAAACTGAATTCTACCTACTCTTGGGTACCTAATAGACGCCCCCCCCCGCTAATTATTTTTTCAAATTTTCCACCCAGGACATTCTTATCCCAACCCCCCTGCCTATTAATTTTTAAGTAATCTCCCACCCATAACATTGTTTTTGAGGAGGTATTCTTAGGTGCCTAATAGACGGGATGTTGGAATAAACCGGGGGGGGGGGGGGGGTTGAAAAATTCCAAACTTAATAAATGGGGGTGGAATAGACCGGGGTGGAAAATGAGTAAAAAGGAAGTCAAGGAATCAATGTTTAGAATCAACTGCAACTCCCTAAACGTAGGGTAATACAACACAAAGAATAGCCAGTTATTCCAAGTCATGACAGTCTCGTACATGCCTTGCAAGATTTTAAAAATGTTCCCCTCGTCCTCAAGCTCAATGACAGTATTATTGCTAACATGCGCAATGTTCGTCTTCACACTTCTTCCAGCCTCGTAAAAGGTCAGTGTCATCTTAATTTAAAATATGAATACCACTAATTAATAAGATTAAGGTGGCCTTTTACGAGGCTTGAAGCAGTGCGGACTAACGGAGGACAAGGGGAATATTTTTAAAATCTTGGAAGGCATGTACTGTAGGAGACTACCATTACTTCAAATAACTGACTATTGTTTGGTTGTATTACCCTACGATAGGAAGATGCAGTTGATTCTAAACTTTGACTCTTGACATTTTTGGCGATCTCCCCCCCCCCCCATTTATTAAGTTGTTTGAATTTTTCCAACCCCCCTTCTATTAGGCACCCAAGACTACTTGGTAGCGGCGTTCATCAATTCCATGAAAATGTCTTTAGGAATGGGAAGGCTATGCGGAAATTCCAATGGTTTCAGACAGGAACGTTGGTAAAGATGTTACTGATGTCAAACGTGCACATGAGCGACTGATGTTGGTCGATCCTTAGATTTTGCATGGGTTCGACAAACGTAAACGAATCTTTGATGTAACAGGCAGCAGCAAATGTTTCTGTACAGGTTCTAAAATTTCCGATAAAGACTTGGCTAGTTCGCGCTGTGAGGAGCCAATCATTGAAAAAATAGGCCAAGGTAGTGTAGGCCTACCTTCACTACTTGTTTTGTATAACCAATACATGTGAGATCATAGAGAGCCCTTTGGTCTATTTCAATCATAAATTTCAGGTGGCAAAGTTAAACGTTTATGTACTTACCCTCGTTTTTTGCCGTAAAGTCGTGCTTGGAAACCTTACCAATTTTTGTAAAACTTGGTAACGTCACCTATAATGTTGCTCAATTTGGCCTAATCGGCCTTATTTAACATAAACACCCCTGAACTTTCATCAGATTTGGTAATGACAATGTCAACGTCGGTCCAAAGTGATTTTGGAACCCGAAAATGTTGTCTGTGCATACAGAAATCAGTAAGATGTAACACAATAAGCAAGTGCCAAATCGCTCAGTCTGGCTTTTACGGAGCTGATATCGGTCTATGTTTTGGTAAATTATAAAAAAGAATTTCAAATTCAGCAAAAACGTCTCTTCCTATAAATTCATCGTAAAAAACATAATTCTCACTTCACTCCATACGACTGCTGTGATCAGTGTATTGCAAAAACTTCCAGCATAATGAATCCGTTACTCAACACAATATTCAAATTTTGTACCACTAACCAACTTTTCAAATAAAGCGAGAAGAGACAAGTGAACGAATAGTTTTATCAAAAAGTTTGGCTTCATGAAGCAACGAAAATGTTTTCTAAAGATGGTCAAAGAGGAAAGTCCATAGCAACTCTGTCAACCTGTCTGTACATTGTATCATTGAAACCGAATTCGACCGACTTAATAGGGAAGTTTATTAATTCATTGTAGGCCTACTGATCTCTACTGAACATAATAGCGAAAACAATGAGGGCATTGTCAATCTGGAAACTGTAACTGTTTATTTGTACAGTTTCAGTACTAAAATAAATAACATTAAAGTTTAAAATCATCACGGCACATCATTGCAACTGAAATTTTCTGGCACACGACCCCGATGCTTGGACCCTTGAGCTAAAATCATCTTCTCTTCTCTGAAGATCGCCATTGATTTCTAATAAATATAGGTAACCTCTTTTGAGGATGGATCCAGAGGTCAATGAACAACGAACACGAAAGTGAGGCAAATTTTTTAGTTCCGAGAAATGGGTATCATGACAGCGTTTGTTGTCCTTAGGGACTGTACATCACATAGGATACCCGGTACTCAGCACTTAATATTGCCTGATCTTGAGCAAGAACGTTTCGTCCTTACCGGCACACCTCGAAAATAGATTCAGGTTTTGAACAAACGTTATTGATTATGCTTCCAGCCAGAGTTAGAGTAGAGAGGAACTTAGGCCACGCTGTTGAGCTTCTGGATATCCCTGTCAGTGAGCCAAGAAGGAAATTGACTCAGGATATTTGCGATCTTCTCAAGGGAAGCTCGAAACTAAATAATGTCATACATATATCAGGTGCTCCAGGTTCAGGAAAGTCAACATTTTTACACCAATTGATCGCAGCTATTGTACAACAAGGAATACACAGATCGGAAGATATCCTGTTCTTATCTTGCAGACCGACTTGTACTCCAACGTCCCTATTGCGATGCTTGGCCCGAGAGTTTCCCCGTCAAGACGTGGATGTCACCTCTTCAGTTGCTGCACTGACAAAAACCGACTTCAAATGGAAACGCCACGTTGTTAAGGCAGCTGTTCAAAACTTAATTCTACATTTTCGTATAATTTGCATTGATGACATTGGCAATGAAGATTATAGATGCATTTGGAATTACATAATCGAGCAAGTTCAGGCACTGTGCCGCGAACAAGATACGTCAAAGCATTACTTTTCGGTCATTTCAACTAGCAATATCGACGAAACAGGAAGTATTATTTCAGAAATGCACGACTTTCAATGTTATCATAAGCAGTTGCCAGATTTGAATGTGGGATGTCTTACAACAGCTACGAAGATACCTGCTCTTGATCCTGAAGATGAACAATTTGTGAGCAACAGTGTCAAGTTGCAGATGAAGGCGAACCCAAAGGCCTGGTGCCTCTACTCTTACTTTAAAAATTCGTTAACAGACTATCAATTTGAGAGATTTAACCTTTCGTTACAGTATTCATTTGATGGCGGTAGCAAAAATTATTTTGATGCTGTGTTTTGCTTTGTGTACCAGAAATTCCTAAAACAGAGGGAGAAATATCTCTTGACCCAGCTGTGTCAGCTACGTGAGCATCTGCCCATGTCACCACGGATAGCAAACGAAGTTAAACGCCTTAAAGATATGGGGATTGTTTCTTCTGTTACTAACATAGAAGGGCCGCCAATGATCTTTCTTACACCGAACGTCCGCAGATTGATTATAAAGTTATCAAGGGACAAGGCAAGACACTCAGCAGAAAATGTGGAAAACTTATCTGCTCAAAATCTTTGGAAATCGCTACTACTTCCAGAACTTCAAACTCTTATCTCAGATGCAAAAGAACAGAAATGGGCATTTATTCCAGAGAAATGGTGGGTCTTATGTTACTCCTTTACCCTCAACATGTTCTTCATGTAAAATCCAATTGATAAATATATTCATGTATTATGACCATGGTCATAAGTTGCCAGTAGTTGTGTGAGGTCATTTCTTTTGTGTTGTTGTAGGCAATACACAGAACATGTGGGAAAGAAGGAAAGATACAATGTCAAAGATATCATTCTGAACAACAATGCTCATTGCTCAAAGTTTAAGGAAATTGACATTTTAGAGGTAAGTAATGCATCAAAATTATACACATTCAACTATATATGTATGCCAATAAATGTGTATATATTTATGACTTAAATATCTTAGGTGCCTTATAGCAGGGGACTGAAATATATTTAGGGTTGGACAGTTGGTGGAAAAAAAGTTTGCAATAATGATAAAACTTTGCTAAATCAAACAAACATTGGTAATACCTGGCAATTTTTGCCCTGATCAGCAATGACAATGTTCAAGCATCTAAGATCATAATGACAGCAACATCAAAATACAATTTTTCTTACTTAGAACTAGAAATATGGCTTGTATATAACTAAAAAATTTAATGCAAAATAGTGGACCAGCAAATACTGCAAACTTAGAACAAAAGTAAAAAAGATGTTCTCAGTAGTAAGCAGGGCAAAGAGTTGAACAACACTGATGTCCTTATTTTAATGTATCACCCAGCTCTAAGTATTACGGTGCATCAGATTTTACAGACAAATTGTAATGCCCTAGGAAGCAAAGAAGAGCATGACAAAGTTTTATTCAACCACAGATAGTTGCATGCTGAAATGAAAAGGGCTTGGAAAACAAGCTAGTAAGAGCTAAGCTGTTTTAGGAGACCTGTGAGACAGGCAGTTCAAGATGTAAAGGGAGATCAAACTTTGCAGTTTGTCCACTTGTCAAGGGCACTAAAAAGTTCTCAGACAGATCAGGAAAGCCCACCTATGCAATTCAAGTAGGACTACTACACTGCAATACTAAATACCTAGTCATGATGAGGTTGTGGGTTTGAATCGATTAACTCTTTATGAAATATATATAGTTGCAATGTGTCTGCTGAGAATATGTATATGTCTGGCACTGATGACGGCTTAAAGCTGAAACACAATAAATATTAATCAATAAATTTCCCCGTCCCACTGAGTGGAGGAGAATTTGTGAAAGAGTGACACTAAAAATTTCTGCCTTAGCTTTTGGGCCTGTTGGTCCAATGGTTGAGGCATTGGTTTAGTAACCATGAGGTCATGTGTTCGAACCCGGGCAGCACCCTTAAATTGCAAACTATTGTGGCACTGCTCCACTCTTTGAGAATGTTATATAATTGCAATATGTCTGTAACTTAGCTTAGCAAGCACTTATCTGGACTCTTCAATTCAAAACAATTTACTCAAATAGGATGGACAAGTTCCTCAAACCAGAGTGATTTGATACAGATCCAAACGATGCTGAAGCAGCAAAACAGTGGACACATTGGCTCAGAACATTCAAATATTTTATGGAGGTCTTGGTAGCTGATCATGAAGGAATCAACAAACTGAACATCTTCATAAATTATGTTGCTCCCAAGGTTTATGAATACATAACTGTTGCCAAGACTTATGATGCTGCCATTGAAATTCTTCAAGGACTGTATGTGAAATGGAAGGATAAAATCTTTGCTCAGCATATCCTAGCCACCAGAAGGCAGAATGCTGGTGAAACTTTGAATCATTTTGCAGGTGGCATTTTGCTAAGGTGTGTCATTCAAGTAGCCAACCAGCTTCTGCATCAGTCTCAACATTGGCTTCTATTTCTGCTGCAACACCTTGATGCCACTCAAAAACTGTACTGAATGTTGAAATTCAAGGCGTAAAAGCAAAAGCTTTGATCAATACTGGCAGCTCAGACAGCTTTGTAAACAATGAATTGGTTTCTCAGCATGAGTGGAAATTGTTACCAACACGTGGAGAAGTTTCGATGACAGCCATTTCATACTTGCAAAGTCCTTGGAAGTCTCAGTGCACAATTGAAACTTTGTGACACTGAGTGCAACAATGTCCAGCTCTCCATTTTTGACAACCTGTGCTGTGACATCATCACTCTCCTTTCAAAATTCCATTTGGAGGATCTATGCCACTATTCACTATTCACAAACCATCAATCAATTTACCATTTTTGACACATATTCCCTACCCAATATTGATGAAATGGTAGGAGACATGAGGCACAGTACAGTACGTTTAGCACTTTGGATCTGACAAGTGCCTATCATCAAGTGAGAATCAAAGAAGAAGAGAGGCATTTCACTGCTTTCGAAGCTGGCCATTGCCTTTACCAATTCAGAAGGATTTCATTTGGTGTAACAAATGGAGTAGCTAGTTTTCAGCATGTTATTGATGGCATAATCACAAACAAAATGCTCCAAGGAACATATGCTTACATTGATAATGTTACAATCTGTGAACACAATCAGGATGAGCATGGCCAGAAGGTGGAGAACTTTATGCACACTGTAAAGAAATATCAGCTTACACTTATCATGAACAAATTTTCCCTTCTCCACAAAGTCAATCAATCTCCTTGGTTACACTATTGAGAACAATTTAATCAGACCTTATTCTGAGCGTCTTCTACCTCTTCTAGATCTCGCAATACCTCAAGACTCATCTGCCATCTTATGCGTAATGGGCACGTTTGCACACTACTCTCTCTCATGCTTCTCTGAGAAACTTTATCCTCTGACTTCTTTTGAGAAATTTCCTCTCTCTTTAAGGGCACAAGCGGCCTTTCAGGAACTGAAAGAAGATATTGCAAGTTCTTCTTGTAAGCAGTGTCATTCGTCCATAGAGAAGGAGGCATGTGCAATCGTTGAGTCTCTGACAAAGTGGCAGCACTATCTACTAGGTCATCGATTCCAGCCCATCACGGATCAAACATGAGTAGCCTTTATGTTTGATTCAAAACACACCAGCAAAATTAAAAATGAGAAGATCAAACGTTGGTGACTAGAACTCTCATGTTTTGACTATGATATAAGACATAGACCTGGAAAGGAAAATGTGCCAGCCGATACTCTTTCTCATGTGTGCTCTATGGCACTTGATAAAGATTCACTACGTCAGCTACACTATGACTGTGTCATCCAGGAGTCACATCAATAAAAGCAACTCAGCCATTCGAAAGACTTGGTATGGATTTCAAGGGCCTAGTCCATAGCAACACAAAGAAACGTCCATACTAGCCACTGTTGATGAGTTCTCGCATTTCCCTTTTGCTTTTGCTTGCTCTGATATATCATCAATAATAATAATAATAATAATAATAATAATAATAATAATAATAATGGAGAGTTAACTTCCATCCAACGGGTCCCCAAGTGGCAGATAGGGGATAGGCCTTCAGATATGGAGGCTAGCTGCGAATATAGTGAATAAGCAGTCCAGGACCAAATCACGGGTTGCCCTTTGGCAAGGTATAGTACCTGTAGCCACCCGTGCTAGGGTAACAGGCGGAAAGGGGCTGGCACTTAGCTAAAGTTATATTTTCCAGTC
>JAAAKM020002404.1:3094-13478 GCA_010016025.2 Alatinidae sp. Z8VKAUB7J3 | reverse complement strand
AGACTTGAATTGATGGAACACACGTTGCTTACAGTCAGTGACAGGAGCACTGATTAATTCCAGCAAACAGTGACAAAGAAAGAGGGGGGATCATTCATAAGCAAAGTAAAGTATTTGATGATAATCAGCGTATTCAACTGCCTGGAACTTGGCAAAACACGATGATATAAACCAAGTCACAGTAAGTACGATATTGGACTAAGATACTTATAACCCTGTACCAGTAGTAGTTAATGTTGCGAAAAATTCGTCAACAAGGATCATGAAATCACTAGGAAACACGTTACTTTCACTCATAGGCAATATACTATAATGAAACAAAATGTGTAGTGAATGCAAATAAGTTAACAGACATAGAATGATGTTTGAACCTGAGACACAAGAGAAACTGGATAGCAATAACAAACGTAGTGTGACGAAAATAGGATAGATATACAATACACGAAATATATTCGAGAGTAGCCAGAGCTAGATCATAAGGGGTTACGCGGAGGTAATAGGGCTATCATACAGTGTGTAAAGTAATTGGGTCACACTAGCTCAAAATGACGCTGCATCAATGCATCGTACTGTACTCACATTAAAACAACGACGTAGACTTGACTATGATCGAATATCAGTATAGCAACCAACCTTTTGCTTGGAAAATATATGTAAACAACAATCAGATGTCAGGTACATGATTATCAACATGAGAGCATGTAAACAAATCTTAAACCTTAGATGTTCAAGCATTTTTTCACCCTTAAGTGCCAAAGGTGGGTCCTCGGGTACCCAGTGGTACTTTTGTAATATTCTGTTATTAAATAACGTTTAAGAAGCTCCCGCTGTTTTGTATTACTGGTTGGAGTAATAAAGTTCTAATTGCAATCCAGCTGTGTCTAGTTCTGAGTAATAAACAGACAATAAAAACAAAAATTTTGGGTATGCGTAAAGTAGTTACTTGAAAACTTTAACACAATGATGATGTGAACCAAGATGCCTGGGTATTAGGCATGAAATAATACACGGAGATAAGTGTCAATAGGCCCCCGATTACTTTCTTCAACATTTTGGTTGACTGCATACAAATCACTCCTCTTTTGCTGAATATGCAGAGTAGACACCCCTGTTAACATCTCTGGCATGATAGCGAAGACTTCCGATCGACATGACTCATTGAGCATCTGTAACACCGCTTTCTGGTGCATTTCTTGGGGTTTACTTCACAATCATGTCCAGATGGAAGAGAGAGTTCAATTGCACGTGTACGCGTCTTATCCTGAATGGTAAGTTGAATTCCATTTACCTTTTGTGCTCTGGCACGTAGGTATGGAAGTCAATTGCGAGGTCTTGAAGAAACAGTCTCCGCGCAGATGATTCTTCCTTTCTCCAATGTTGGCAATCCATGTTGATGGCACAAAGGTTAATTACATTAATAAAGTAAGCAAAAGGCCAACGCTATGTTTTGCGCTGCACTGAATATAACAACATGGCATCGTTCACATATCATTCTAGAATATAATATCAAGTCTACATACAAACCCAAGCTGGGTCCCACAGGACCCATTACTGATGTGAGTAAAATGTCAAATAGTTCTCTATTAAGATTGATACGTGTTTTGATAATATGAAAGTAATAGTGCCTAGGTAATTGTTAAGGAATACCAGGAAAAAGGAAAAATCTATTAAGAACTTGATATGTATAAATTATAATTCATCTCTTTTGGGTCCACGGGGACCCAGCTTGGGCCCTTAAGGGTACTAAGCAACAGAATGTTTTGCTATCAATATTATGTTCTTTTTAGTACTTCGGTCGGTTTGTCATTTAATAAAGTTATTGTTGTGAATGAGTTAAAAATTATATCTTAAAAAATGTAGGCCTACTGTTTTCCAGTGGTTTTAGGGTCTCGCGATTACAGGCAGTGCCGGTTTTTGGCAAGAGGAGGCCCTGTCCCATGAGGTGATTTGAAGGCCCTTCAGTGTCCTTGAGTGTACTTAATGGGCTGTGCGATCCCTCAATTTTCATCTTATGTGCAGGGCCCTGTGCCACGGCGCAGTCGGCACCCCTAAAAACCGGCACTGACTGCAGGTTGCATTACACGTTACATGGAAGCGCGATTTTGTGCTCCCTCTGTGCCTTTTCCTATCTTTATTAGGTCATTTTAGCTCATCTTGATAAATCATGGGTAATTACCACTTTTATACACAAGGCTAGGCTTCTGGTGTAGGGAGGCCAATAAGGAAAAGACCAGTACCAATGCTTCAATATAGCCACCAAGGCTCTGCAATCTGAAAGAAGTAGTAAACTTTCCTGACTGAATCGTCCTTCTTTAACTGAGTTATAAATTTAGAAGGAATGAGAAATGATTCAATGAAATTATCCCCAGTTCGCATGCAAAGTGAAGTCCCAAACAATCAACTGTTTCAGAATTTACAACTGTATCAATAAAACCTTAGGGTGATTATTAAAACCTGAAATTCCTCGATCAATATTGTCTACGGGATCAGAAGAACACTGATCGTGTACAGAGATCTATTTAATGAAATAACTACTGAACAGGACTGAATCAATATCAAGTTTATCACTGCATGTCCCAGAGCGGCACGCGACATATCGGCATTTAATACCTCTTGAAACTTGCTTGTTTGATCCTACAGTGATTAGTGCTTTGCAACTTAGGTAGTAAGATTGAATAAACAAGCGGTTAACAGTCTCTCTGATGTGTACAGAGTTTGACTTTATAATAATAATCAAAATTGGTTTTTGCATAAACGCCAGCTTATCCTTAGAGTAAATTTTGAATATTCTTCTTAATGACCTCTGACCCCTTAAACTTGACGTCGTAGCCAATATTAGACTTCCACGAATGTGTGCTCAGGAAAATTTAACCTTTGTCAACTGATGTAGTTTTCTCATCAGATGTGCCCCAATTTGAGGGAGAGGAGAGTGGGGGTGGGAGGTGACTACAGGAATTCTTTTCTAAGAAGGGTGTGCTGATGCTAAGAGTATTTAGGGGAGTCAACAGATCTGGTTTTATCAACATTTGTTAACGTTTTCACCATACACTGGTAACAGCAATCGTATGGTGTGAAATAAGAAAAGGTCTACAATGTCGTAGAAAATACAAGATAAGTGAGCGACACACTAACAGTAACATATCAGTAACACATCAGATTGAAAATGTTATGTGTCGTGTACTCTGTACTGCTTTTTAATAAACGGTATATCCCTATCCCACAATTTCAATTATCAAGATTCAAATGTACTTCGTTCTACGTATGCTTGCTTCTAAATGAATTAGCTAACCAAATAATATAAACTGTGTTGTCTTTTCGTGCCAAGGAGATGTTTGCACACACAAGTATCGGACAGTAAGGCTTCAAAGAACCTGTACTTCAATGAAGTCCGCTGGATTTGTTAGGCATTGTAACCAAAGGCTTTCAAACTCATGCCGTTGTTTGAAATTAAAGGCGATCGTAGTTGGTGAGAATATGCAAGGACCGGAAATGATACAGTTACTCAAAACTCAAAGATACTTCTAGAGTTTTTCAAGGTATGTAGATTTAGCTGCTAATCTGTGTTTTTAGCCTCTTATGTAATCATATCCTAAAAAAAGCAAACGATGCAGCATCGCTTAAAACTATGACTATCTTAATAAAGAATCATTAGTTAAAGCTTAAGAAGTGAAAGTATTTTTGCGAAGACCTTGCCAAGAATTTCAAGGAAAGTAAAGACTTTTCATGGGTGCCAGGGGTTTATAAAGCAATGCTTACTATGCGAATGAAGATTAAGTCCAGAGGAATGACCAGCTTTTCTGGAAAAAAACAATGTGCCTGCTTTATTTGGTGGTACTTAAAGTGGATTTTGTGGTGTTGTAGGAGACCGTTAACTATTTAATGTGAGACCGTAAAAGCATGACTGATATTAACACATTTTAAGGGAAAAAAATCTTACAAGACAAACACACTACGGATGATGTGATCAAACTTCACATTTTGAATCTTGTTGATGATTTTTCGAGATTCTCTCCCAATAGAGAGACTTGAACGTGAATATCTTTCCAATAACAACCAAAACTACCCTCCATTAAAGATTTGCCTCCCTTTATTAACCTAATTGTAGAAGGGGGCGATTCGTTGTGGGTGATTGGGGAGAATGGCATTAACCCTATTCATTACGAGGGTGATTTTACCCCCCAGTCAAGCTGCTCTTGATATCTCCGGGCGTGTACAAAGTAGAGATTTTATTTTTAACGGCTTTTAATATTGATCTTTTGAAAACATATTGTCAAAATGTGAGCGTTACCCTCGCCCAGACCTCTAAATATGAGTATTTTCTCAAACTTAGTACTCCAAGATTTAAAAAAAATCCCGATCCAATCTTACTGATACTTGAAGGAAGTATGATTACTTTTGCAAGGCTAAAATCTAACCAACACCTCCTTAATTAAGGTTTATTGACTATAGGGAAGATGCAAAACGCTAAAAAACCGAAGATTTATAGCGAGCTTTACTCATACCAAACAGTACCACATACTAGCGACTAGAGAAATAAAAGTATGTTAACATGGCAGGTCACCTAGCTCAGTAGGTAGAGCGCACGCCGCGAAAGCGTGGATCACAGGTACGATCCCCGGTGGTGACATATTTTCTCTTTTCTCTAATGTTCTTTCAAAACTTACAATTCAAATCCTCTCTTCTCTCTTCTCGACTTTCTAAGTACTTTCTTACCCAATCTAGGTCAATAACACAACTCAGAACTACCTAAAATGCATAATTTTAAATTTTCAAGCCTTTTGTCTGAAACTTCAGATCATGTTCTAAAGCTCGTTAACTGTCAAGTCTCTAGGAGCTTTCATGTTTGCTTTAGGCAGGGGAAGGGGGTTATTAAGCCTCCATTTTGTTAAACATTCCATAAAAACGCACTTGGTGACTTTAGTTAAAGTGTCTTCACATACATTACAAGGATAAGGAGCTCAATGCTGTGGATTACTGTATTAATCGAGATACTACGTGACCGGAAATTATGGATAAAGTTTTATTCTGTTTGTAAAACGAACCAGTTTTAACCTCTGAAGCCCAAGCGTTATTTTAAAGTACGGATTTTTCATTCCTGTCAGGATATTTTGTCAGTCTTCACTTTGACGTCAATCTTTCTGTCAAATTCAAGAATACACCATTTCGGAAATTCCGCAATTTTTCATACGCAGTGCATTGTGGGATCGCTTGGGGGACGGAAGGAAACAAAACAGAACAAGTGTTGTTTAGAGTTTACATCGTAGCTGTGATAACTTCTATTGCTGGCAAGTTATGTCTTCGCAGAAACGTAGTGTGTATTACAATCCACATATAAAGCAAGGGATGACATTTTTTAGATTTTATTTCGTTTTGTTAAGAAGCTTCTTGTGTCGTATGTGTTATATATTCGCCGTAACTCAGCACACTCTTCTGATGGCGTAGAAATGGATATAAACGGAGCAGATGTATCCTTGTCACTCTTAGTCACCATAATATGGACACCTTAACCATTTTCTTTAAATTGTTTTCTCAAATTTTGTTCCTGGTGACAGAAGCAATAACCCTTCCTATAACCTGTTCGTATATGACATTCTACCCTTTGCTGAACAATTTATATGCAAGTTCTGCAAGATAGTAATACATCATATTAATTCATTGTTTCTTTGAGCTTTCATTTACACTATTTTTCCTAGAAACGTTCCACCAGTTCTTAGCAAGATCCATTTTCCAATTCACGTAAATCCATTCTGAAATTTTAGTTTTCTCACATACGTTTAACTATGACAATCGTAGAATCGTCTCTTTTGTATTTTGTTTAGTTTTACCATAGACTACTCGAATATGATATTCGAGTAGTCCGTGGTTTTACTAAGGATGTTACGATTCGATTGGTTCAGTTTTTGATAATTTAGATAATTCAAAAATGCCAAGTTTCCCCCCATCCACTTTTATATGGCTGGTCACGCCACTGGACTTTTCTTATACATTTTCTATTCGTGCAACATCGTCTCCTTAACAGATAGACCAAAGGATGAATGTAAAAAACGCAAAAGTTGATAAAATTTCCTCGTAGTATGTTATATCGTGCATATGGGCATAAATCTATCACAGTAGTGGTGGGACGACGTCAGCAATTTCTGATCCTTCATGGGAAATATTTTTGTGACAGCTTTTCCTTCACTGAGCTGGTATGTGATTTTTCCTCAAAATATCAAAATAGCTAGCAAAGAAAACAGTGCGCTGATGATGGATTTTCTAGAAGATCTATTTTTAGATCAAAGGCTGCGGAAACAAAAAATTAGGCGTCGACTTTGCTGATTTTTGGAAGGGGTTAGTGCCCCGGTTTTCTTATTATCTTCGCTTGTGACAGTTCATATCATTTGTTAATTATTCTTGCCTACTTAACGACTGAAGTGACAAAGAAATAAAAGGAAATAATACCGGGCTACATTGTAGAAGGGGGCACCCTTATCAAAATTATTAATATTTTCTCCGAGAGAGGGCATAGCAGGACCGGGGAACAAACCCGTGACCACGCTGATGATAATCAACATTTTTGCGGATACCCTTTTCGGATTGCGTTATGGCACAAAATTGGCTTGAGGGTATTGACGATTATGTTAAAGAGAATTATAATTTATCATATATTCGACTACCTTTTCGTTTATATTGTTTCCTTAAAAGTTTTTCTTTTACCGGTCTCAATTCATCAAGGTTCTTATTGAAACTATTCCATACGTCGTAGATTTCCGTTAGACTTACTCAATGTTATCGTAAGTTTTAGCCTGATATTGATTGCTACGACGTGCAAATTTATGAAATTTAGTCAGATAATTATGCAAATATATAGACTTTAGTTGAATAATTGTACACGCTTATAGAATTTAGTTGGATATTTAGGCAAACGTATACAGTTTAGTCGGATAATTATGCAAATTCATTAAATTTAGTCGGCTAATTATGCAAATTATAAAATGTGGTCGGATAATTATGCAAACTTATAGAATTCAGTCGGATAATTGTGTTAGTTATTGTGGTAGGCCTTATGCATCAGAAATAAACATGGTATAAATAACGGTACATAAAGGTTAAACATGTACTAAGTTAGCATTTTTGGATGAGTATGGGGCATTTACATGGCGCATGAATCACTGTTACAGCCTGTTTTCTTAGGGGGTGTAATTTCAGTAATTTATCACTGGAGATTTTACCCAATGCCGCAAGAATAGTAATGATACAAAAATTGTTGGGGGACGTTCTACTCTTTCCGATTATTTAAGTCTTTGAGTTGATATGTTTCAGGTTAGATTCTTTTTTGGATTAAAATACTTACATAATTTCTTAATGATGTCTTCGAATGTATCGGAATCGTCACGCAGATTTCTGTATATGTCCTTTACATCTCGTCCTGCCGTATGTAGAAGAAAGGCCTTTCTTATCTGCATTCGTAATTCCACTTGCAGTGATAAATAATTGAAAATGTCCCATTTTTGATTTTAATTTGAGGTAGATTTGGCATGCACTCGAAACCGCTCTAATCCACTAATGTTATTCCATGCCTTTGCTATCGTCGCCAATATGTTGCATCGTTGAGGTGTAGCCGAGAGAGGAGGACAGTCATTTCCAAGATTGCACACAAAGTTATTAACATTCACCTAACTACACATTTTTATACAAAATAAAAAAGATATCATAAATTATAATAACAATAACAAGGAATACAACGAAGTAGAGATACAAAAATTGTTAGGGGACGTTCTACTTTTTCCGATTACTTAAGTGTTCGAGTTTATGTGTTTCAGATTAGGTTATTTTAGTTGTTGTAAATAGATTTTTCAATATGAATGGTCTCTGACAATATCATACATGACCCACCATTATAGTTGATAAAATTGATTTATTTTCTACCTACAAACTGATTGTCCCCGCTCCTCCGTCATAACTCTTTTACTTACTGATGATCAAGAATGGCTACGGACCTGGTTCATCCTACACGATTTTCCGCGAGAGGTAGTACTACTGGGAGGTTAAGCCTGGCTCATGGCTTGCTTCTTTGCCCGGTAGCCTAAATTAAGGGGCGTTGCCCTTGGAAGATCCATCTAACCTTTATTTATTAGTTAGCCTATTTGGGTTTTTTGTTTATTAAAGGACGTTTCAGTCTCTTTGATCGAGAAACTGCGGAGAGATTAAGTAAGGTTACTCTTCCATTTTTTTATTTTACTTTAATGGGTTTTTTGTCCTTTTGCCGGAGAATAACGCTGTTCGACAAAAAGTCGAGAAGCTGAGTCCTTAACCTAATCCTAAAAGATGTAGCGTCTCTAATTCAACACTTCTGGAAGTCTTTGTCTTTTCCAGAATAGTGCTGTCCATTCAGAGCAGTCGACGAGTCGCAGACCATCGACCAGTCGATGACCGTTGACTAGTCGACGAGTGATTAAGTAGTCGACTACTCTTCAACTCAACTAGTCGTGGACAGCCCTAGTCTAGAATATGATGCTCGCACCACTTCCGAGCACTCATTGCAGTATTTACATCACTATGACCTATTAAATATTGTTAGTATCAGTCTAAAAGAAGTCCAACATTTGTTATTTTTGTCGTTTACGTTTCTATAAGCTTATAGTAAAAAACACTGGCCGTACCACAGGGGGTAGGCTAGGGGCGTAGGCTCGCTCACGTTTATGCAAAGCAACACTGTTCTCCAGAAAAAAAACCCACAAAACCCACTGAAAAAAAAGAAAAGAGGAACATAGATTACTCCATTATTATCGATTGGAATAAAAAAAACCGAAACCTTCTATATCCTAGTCCCCGCACATGACTAGGTACTCACCCCCCCCACCTCCCCGCTAAATAGGTGAATCGTTCTTATAAATGAATGTCGTCTTCATAAACGTGATCCGCTATTACGGATTACTTGCACCATGGTAACCAAAATAGACAACAGTTTCCTTAGCTCCAGAGATATTTTCACCCCTAACCACAATTTATCCCTTGATTAGGTTGTTAGGTCAGTGCTTATTATGAAATGAGGACATTTATCCATGAAGTCGTAGCTTGTGACAACCGAGTTAATTTATGGCCATTAAAGTCCATTCAAACATTGCGCGTCTGTTCCTGCCTAATAAGCCTTATTTCAGAAACATAACCTGATGTTAACACTAATATTAAATAGTTTTAAAAACGTATTACAAAGAAGACAGATTTGATAAGATCTCCTAAGAGAGGATATTATTAAAGAACACTAGAGAAATGAAAAATATGTCACCATCGGGAATCGAACCTGTGACCCACGCTTTCGCGGCGTGCGCTCTACCCATTGAGCTAGGTGACCACCGATGTTAACATGCTTTATTTCTCTAGTCGCCACATTAGCTCCCAATCATCCACCGATGGACATCGACTTCCAGCTCAACGCTATTTGAGACAAGCCTCTTTGCGCCATGTGACTTGACCAAGGAAGGGTTGCCCTCGTGCCCGTCGATCCGTCCAAAGCCGATTGAAAGTTAGAAATTATCAAGAAGAGAGGGGAAATGTCAGATGCTCTCTTTTCGATGGTAGAGAATATTGTGTTAAGACAAAAAATCCAAACTGCAGACAACATAATGTGCTACTAAACTCCCAGAGGGGATTTTCCCGAATTTTCTTTTAGTCCTCATCATTGTGAATCCTTACGAGGCTATGTTTCGTTACTCATTAGAATGTGTTGTATATATTGTGCTTGCAAGGCTGTAGCATGGAAAGAAAGCAAACGTTGTCAGTACAAACATGGATACTATTGTCTTGAAATAGAATAAACGACAACTAGCAAAATCTGGAATAAAATATCTATGATGTTGCTTAATAGGATTGGAAGAGATTTGAATAGCAACGAAATCTCAATTTGAGCAACGCAAATGTTATAATTGTATTGCGAGTATAGAGAGAGTGACCACACGTCAGGTTACCATGATCAAAGTGTGTATGGCCTAAAGTCATTAGACAAGAAAAACATGACATTACGAAATAATCACAAGACTATCATAATAGTCTGACGACGTAGGGGTTTTCCTTATATGGAAAAACGCCCACAACAGCAACAAAATGTGCTTCTAGACTCCTAGAAGGGATTTTCTAGAATTTGCTTTTATGCCTTATTATTGTAAATCCATTAGAGGCTAAACCCTTGGTCATTTCACTGTGTTTTAAGTATAATTGTATAAAAGAATATCCTTTTTGAATCTTATGAGGGAGAAACGTAAGCCGACTGGGACATTTTGGAGCTGAATTAACCCTGCCTACCCTTTTGGGAAAACCTTGCGTACATTACCAATAGGTTTGGTCGGTGCAGTTGTGACATATTGAATAGCTTTGTACGGGTTCTTTCTTTCTAATTCTTTCTAGT
>JAAAKM020002403.1:0-13478 GCA_010016025.2 Alatinidae sp. Z8VKAUB7J3 | reverse complement strand
AAGCGACCGAAATGGTTGCTCACTTATAATCAACCGGTTTTTAATTATTTTGAGTATTATGACTAAAAAATATCCTCTAAACATCAAAAATATAACTCATAATTCACTGTTGGTACAATATTCATCTAAAGATGTAATTTTCTTATAATATTTTTGCATATATTCTTATATAAGTTTCTAGCGAACTTAACCTTAGTCCACAACAAATTTTTTCATTTTTTGCGAAATTTCTAAAACAATTTGCACTTTTCACTTCAAATTTTGATACTACGAAATCGTCAAAACAAATTCAGGAAAGAAAACCTAAGTTTAAAGATATAATAATCATGTTTTTCAAAGAAAAGTAACAAAACAGAAAGTCGAAAACTGCACTATAGGTCAACAAAACGAAAATTTTAAAAAAAATTTATTCATCAAAATACTTCCCAGTAAATTTTAGGAAAAGGGCTAGGCTTTAAAAAGTTATGAGCTGCAATGTGTAGCCGCGGGCCTACTAGCCCCCCCCCCCATGTAAGATAGGGTTAATTGTCGTTACTTAGCAATCTGAAACCAACTACCCAACCAGCCTATCTTGTACCTTGCTGGTAAAGCCAATTCCACGGATCTGTGGAAGGGAGTATGGTCTTTGTAGCCCCTCCTTGAAGCCTACATTGAATTTTGGGCCTGTCTCAGTAAAGAATGACTACTAGCTGCTCATGTTCTGAAACAAAAGTCAATTTTTTAAAGTAAACTTTTCTTTCAAGTGGCTATCCTGAAGACGTCAATGACAGCACTATTAAATTGAAAGTTTTACAGTTCTCCAAAGAAAACGCTTCAGACCTAAAAATGTCCTGTATACTTAAAACTACCGTAGCATGGAAACGTTTCACTTCGTTTTGAAAACCAAATAAAAAAGGCCATAGGGGAGTCTTTTGGCGCTGTCGCTCCACGCCTAGTTTATGCAACTAGAAAACGCATTATCAACCAGCCACAAAGATCGCGTGCCTTCCAAAAATTCTAGCGCCGTAGTTTATCAATTTTCATGCCAGTGCGAGGCTGGCTATGTTGGCCACTCGACTTTGGGGCTGACTGACAAAATTAAGTAGCATGTAACATCGTTTATTCGCCAAACAACAACTCCTAAATGAAAACAACCACCTCGGGTTTCAAAGGCCAAAAACACCACTAAGCAGTGTGACTCTGCCATAGGGCAACACTTGCTTGAGAATCCAGACTGTGCCAAAGTCGACACGGACGATTGCTTCTGTATCATAGGAGAGGCCAGGTCTGCATTTCATTTGGCCGAACTGGAGTCAGTCCACATAAAAGTAAGAAAACCTTTGCTATGCAGACAAAGAATTCGTATTCTCAATAGGCCTATTCAATTAATCTTGTGTTAGTGGATGCTGATTGGTTAAAAAACACAAGCCACTCTGGTTGGGTCTTACAAATATATAGTTGGGCATACTCTTTCACACACTTCTTGTCGGTCATTCGGACGTTAGGACTCTGAGGAGTGTCAGACAAAAAAAGCTTTTAAGTGCACAATGTTTTCGTTATTTCGTGCAATATTGATGTTCTTAAAAGACAATAGACGGACGGCATCTGGTGCGAAGTAGTCATTGGACTATAACATAACGTCATACTTTCAAGTACTAGACTTCAAGTCTGTAAAGCGTTCATTAAAAACATAGCAATAAATGGTGTGTTAAGCAGTTTAAGCCCAGCCTACAAATCATGTCGATCCTGACAAAGTACTAACAGAAAATTAAAGATCAACATACTGAAAACATTAGAATGACATGAATTCTGCATTTTTCGACCAATGATAACCAACGAAAAGCCATATATAAGGCCTGCGAAAGCCATGGCATTACTAAGATCCAGAATGAGGCTGAGGTAAAAGAAGACCTGGAACAAAGACAACATTTACACATCTTTCAAACATACAGAACTGCTCATGCAGTGTCTTATTTGATTTGTACTTTACAACAATAACTGTTTATAATGATAGAAATAAATTACACTTTTAAGTCAACTTCAGAAGTGCGTATACATTATGAATAACTTTTAACTAAATGAGTCTATTTGATAGCCATTTTTACCTGTTACGTCACATTAACTACAAATATTGCTCATGGTTGTCATTCATAGTTTTTGCTTCCTTTGTAGTTATACTATTTTTGTCATTCGCTTCTAACGAGAACCAAACAAAATAAGAGGATTTTCCATTCCACACCATGAGTTGTCTGTTAAAGTTTCTACTTGCATTTTACCACTAATTATTGATCTACTCTATAGTCACGCGTACAGGCGCTACCCACACATAGCTCCCTTTATCTGGACTATGGCACTTTTGCGCCGGTGCCTGCCAGACACTTTTTCATAACACAATTCTTCTTTGGCAGTTAGTGTCCTTTAGCCTTATATACATGATGATCAGTTATAAAACAATTGAACTCAATTTTACCCCCAAACAGGATATATTCTTCACATTCCGTAGGGATACTAGTAATCATTGAAAGATGTAAGTAAGTGATCTACCTACAACAGTTGAAATGAGGGTGTTCTAACGTCATATGTTCACATCACATAAACTTTGCTCATGTCATCGCAAAGTTCGATTCTACTGTCCTAGTGAGTTATACAGACAACTGATTACAGCTACATTGGATTAATAAGATTTTCATTGCATTTGATAAGATTAATAAGATTTATCATTTAAGAATCTGTATGGTCATGGGAAAGCCGTCTTGTTAAAGCTTGGAGAGTTTAATCAGTTTATCTTAATCCACTGACGTCACTAGCGTATCACCACAGTGATTGCAAGTGTGCAAGATGAAAACTCTCATGAATGTTTTGACAGACAGTTCTACCAAAGCTACCCAAGTCTCCATTTATCTAAACAGATTTGGAAGAATTGAAGAATTAGTTATTGAGACAAGTGGTCAACAAGCCCCCCCTAGTGACATTGCTATTGATTATAGCATCGTAGTGTATGCTGAGCCCCAACCTATGCCAATTCCCTTACCTCCTCCACCTCCAAAACGTCTCCAAGAAGCTATTATTAGTTCTTGATCATTTTAGCCCGTGTAACGACAATCATCAATACTATTGATACTATCTTTTAGCCTTAAGTGACAGAATTTAGCAGGATCTTTAATTGTGGTTCGCTAGTCATTAACTCTCTAAAAGATAAAAGCCATGTTTGAATCAAAAGGTCAAAATGTCTAGTAAGCATTGCAACTGTGCCTTAGGTAATCATTGGTGTGACAACCCAAACAACGTCAAAATATTATAAGAATGATTGCTGTATAGAAGCAAAGCTAGATGATCGTTTCATTTTGCTGCTCTGGAAGCTGTCCATATCAGAGCAGTAAATTCACATAGACTTAACGGATGTGAATTGGTGCAAGATCATAATTTTAGCTATGCATTCCACGTTTCACTTTAAAGGTTTTGAGAATATAAAAATTCGACCCTCCTTTTTGACCCCATTCATGTGATTCTGCTTTCAACATTGGCAGACTTAAAATCATTATTGTCAAGTAAAGTAAATACATTTGCAGTGGATCCTAGGAACCGGTATTCTTTTGTTTCTTGCTTCATACTACTATGAAATTGAAATTATAAATGTGTAAATTTTATCAAAACCTTTTTTTGTACACTATTTTCTGTACTCTTCTGAAAGACGCGACTACAGAATGGGTAAACAACCAGATTGTTTGATGGATTGGGAAAAAGCCAATGCAGGATAGGTAGCAAAGCCTGTAATAAATACAATGAAGTTTCTACATAATACTACAACATTTAAATGTACTTTACTGTATAATTGTAATTGGAGTCCTTTTATCGTAACGGAAATTGGAAAAGGCATCAAAGGAAATGTTTATTGTTATCCCGGTTTCTTACTTATAGATTTTATGGAAATTGTCCGTTATAGTTCGGTCTATTAAATTAAGTTGAAAGTAAGCTATCTCTGCTGTTACTAGATGTGTACTTAAAAGTGTTTCTTACGCTTGATCTAGCATTTTAGGTTCTTGCAACACTTTTTCTAAGAGTAACAGTAGTTAAATGCCAAGTGATAGTCATGACCAGAATCTATTCTTAATTCATTCTACTTCGTTCGACATCTATTGTAACTCGGGTGTTTTTTTTACCCACAAATTGATCTTGTTGAGGTTGAACACAATAGCGTGATAAGACAAAATAAGACGAAACTTTGCACCAATTAGCTTAACTCAGAAACTCAATCTTCATTCTTGAAATGGGCCTTAAGTGCAGAGCAAAGCCTTCGTTATTTATTGATGACCTTAATGGTCGGACGCTCTGTGATACCAACATGAACGCATCTAATAAGAAGGAAAAACTTAATGATATTCTCGTTTGATAGGACAAAGACAAAAATAGGTGAATTTGTTTATCTTGTCTATGTTTAACTCGTTAGTTGCATAGCAAATCAACTATAACACATAGGTATTTTGTGGTTCTCTGAACTACACTGCGCAGATATCGTACTTGTCAAGATCACTTTGCCGACAAGTTAATTGATGCCTTATTTATTCTGCGTCTAGTAACACTAACTCGCGCGTGGCATTATCAATAACACATTAAGTTGTATTTACTTAAAAATTGATCAATGTTATTTATCATTGCAACCTCATAATTGTTCTTCACTATCATATCAAAATAAAGAAGTTTAATTGCATTGTAGAGCCTTTCTACAATAATAATAAGTATGTTGTGAAAGGGAAGCAAAGAAGAAGATGAACTTTACTACAGAGCTACCATGATTGGCATCTAAAGAGAACTTACGAACAGAAATATACTAGCCTGTTTAAATATTAAACAGAAGTGCCGGAATAAGTGACAAGGAAAAGATTGCAGGGGCTATAAATAAAGATGGCTTTTTAAATGGACATTTGTGATCAAACCCAATTCATTAATTCAAAAACATTTTACTAAGTAATGCTATAAACATAGGTGGGCTGCCCACACCGTGCAATTCTTGGACAAAATATAGACGTTCAGGGTGAATAAACGGGTACTAAGAAATAAAAACTAACAGGAAGTATACCAAAATAAAGATGTACCGTAAAAATATATTGCCAAGACTCCTAAAAGGTAATAATACGTTGAAAAATCTTAAGAGGGCTTCCGCCATACGGAGGTGACAGTAACCCCTGTATGTTGATGGTAATGAGTAGGAGGATCATGATGGAGGTGGTGATGATAGTGATGGTGATGAATCATACCTGTATAGCATTGTCTTGGTTATCAATTCCATTTGGCGTTCTGATTGGCTATCAGATTAGATTTCATTTTTCTTGTTATTGGTTCCAAAAACGCCTACCTTACTTGGGGCCATATAAACGATATTACTGCTGCATAAATGATATAATAGATAGGCCCTTCAAATGTAGAATTGATAATACCTGTAACCCTTTACTTAAAGGAAGAAGATTGCCTCACTGTTGTGAAAGCATACAAACTACGCACTTTCATTGTTTTAGGAAAAACAATTAAATTCAAACTGTACATCTTCTCATAATGCAACTTAAAATAACAAAGTAAACGCAGTAGATTCTTTTCCATGTAATGCCTGATTTTTGTAGTTATCTGCACTCTTGCGGAAAAAGCACAATCTTGCGGCAACGTCGTCGGCTAACCCCACTTTGGAAGTGAAACAATAATTTCAGTCTTTCTGAACGGACCTTGGTAATGTCAAAGATCTTAATTGCTTGTTGCAAGCTAGTTTTGCTTCCTAGAGATCACATCCCACTCGGATTTAGTTTGCCATATTTAAAGCGCTCTTTTCTTATTTGCCGCGTTGTCAGCAGCAGCATAGAGTATCATGCCATTATCCCATATTCGTGCAGATTGATAGGGCATACTATTCTTATGCCTAGTTGTGTTGCTTTTCAGTGCCTAGTTGTGCTATGCAGTATTACCTCGCTTAGTGTATGTACAGCCAGTTAGTCTGAAAAAAAATTGTAGCGGCGGAAACTGCTCAAACAGACCAGAGTTACAAAGGTTTGTCCGCACTGCTTCTTTCAGCCAGCCCAGGTTGATGAAAGCGACAGTTAAAGTTCTTTAGCCACATCGTGCAGAAAGAATCTGAATAGGTTATCAGTGACCGAGGAGGTTGAAGGAGGAAGAGATTGGGAAAGATACCGACTCAAAAACCTCTAAAAGTGAATAAAAATTACCCTCCATAAGGCGCTACATGCTTCAATGATTCGTATTCTGTGGAAGACTATGGCAGCCAACGATATGGCACTTGGCTATATATTTATTTTCACTTAACGTTTGGGTTTAATATTCTTACAAAATATTGTCCAAAAACATATGAAATGTCTCGAGTTCTAGCCCTTCGGATTTTCCCCCCATTTATGGCCAACTGTGGGCAGTGACACTCAAACTTTTTTTACTAAACGTTTGCTGAATAATAGTTACGAATAGTCAGAAAAAGAGTGAAAGCTTCTGAAGAGAATGTGTTATGAGATTAGTTAAGAGTAATTTATGTATATTTTACACTATTGCAAGATGCATTCTGTAAAGCTCATTCTCCTCTACCGTATGTACGCAGCGATTATCAACTTAGGGTGAATTTCTCTTGTGTACGCTAAATGCCATTTGTCTGTTATTTCATAGGAGGAAAACTCAACTTTTGTCCTAATTTTCAACCCTTGCCACAACCTACGGCAGGAGACGCCACTAGCGGCCTGCAGATCACAGTCCGCCAAGAAGCAATACCGTAGCGGCGCTACTCGTGTGTCAACCATAAAAGCAGGAAATGAACCCACAATTTGCCAGGTTGACTTCAATACGCTTTCTGTTTCTTATTTCTCTGTGAAGATGAAGCACCAACGTGCTATTTGTTACGGTTTTTCTAATTTATGTTTTACTTGTCATGCTTTAAAATTTGATGTTACTTTTCTCGTGATTGATCGACAAAAGCGTTTGGCCCGCCCAAGACTCAGGTTCTAATCCGGCAAAGTTGAAGTTTTAATTAAATAGCCTAGATCTACAGTCACGAGAATATACTTTAAATTGTGGGATTATTACAAGATTGCGCAACGACTGAAATGAGGTTATTCTTAAAAATCACCAGTTATATTTTTGAAATTACCCTGTGATTGCTTTGGGGGTAATCTAAACCATACAAATCGTAAACGGTTCCTGATTTCTTAGTTTTTAGTTATACCTTCTTACGTCTCACTTAAGAGCTAAGCCTTTTACAACGCTTTACCAACATTCAAATATTTGTAACACAATGGGTCCATTAGTAGATCTTTGCAATGGTATTAACTTCGAAAACTCGAAAACGTAGATCTTCTGTTTCGTTGATAGAGAAAAGAAAAAAGATTTTAATAATTTATCAAGACTATCCTCTTGTAGTGCGTCATACTTGTTGGAGATAAGAAAGTAAATATTATATTTTTTGAACGTTATATAACGGAAATATTCTCTGCGAAATATTGTATAACTAAAAAGAATTTTTTGTAGGGCCATCTGAGAGCTTATCCATTTACTTTACATTGCTTAGTTTTCTCTGCTTTGCATTGAGATGGAGTTCAAGAGGCTTAAAAGAGTTTTACTTGAAACCTCTACCGTCTTCTGAGCAGGTAGACGTAAGAAATGGTATTTGATAGGCCTAGGGTTTGACAATTCAACGTCATTTATAAATCTGAGTATGCAGAAAAGTAAAGTTTCAAAGCACGATACTGCTAGAAGATGGATAGTTCTTTACCCTAGCCTCAAAATTAAGATTATCATTCAAATGAGAAGGGAAGCATGTGTGATGGTATACTGTTAGCTTCATCTTGGCGCCGTCAGTCTGGATACTTGAATCGTAGAGGAATTGCAGACTGGCTAAGACTAGCTGTGACTAGCGACGTTGTCACTGTCCAATATGTGTGTTTCCATAAATCTAGGACGGTCACCGATGGTCACCGACTGTCCAAATATGACCCACTTGAACGCTAAAAAACACGAACGGTCTTCTTGAAGGATGTCCGCTCGACTTTTTTAAATAACCTTTTTAACTGCAGTTTAATCCGTGTAAATGAAAATTTGCCGAAAATGTTATCAAACTTCTAGATAGCAATAAAGTTCGAGTCTAAAAATCCACTGTCAGCATTAATCCATAGTAAGGCGAGACTTTTATACTCGCCTATCGTTTTTTTGAGCCTCAGATTTCAGATGTCAGTGTCAACAAGAGAATGATGTTCTCAACTTGTGAATTCAATTTGAATATATGGATTTTGATCCTTGGCTGCAGATTTTACATAGCATACCCAGCAGAATCTTGGCTGGGTTCTACATGTCGTACATAGAAGTGTATTTGATTACGGAAGTTGGTTTTATGTTTATTCTTACAAGGAGATTATTTTTATGAATAATTTCTCAATTAGTAGAGAGCTAAGCGACTAATGGTTTTTCACGTAAAATACTAAACACATCAATTCGCCATCATTTACTTTCTCAGGATGTAGTATCCATGTCCGGACCTGAAAAAAGTGTGTTGAAGTCCACCTCTTTGATCATCCATTGTTTGATTGCACCTTGCCTAATGCATCAATTGCATGCTACATTTCTCATATACTTCGTACAGTTCTCTCTTGAACAAATGTTCATATTCACTTGGTTTCTGCTTCAAGGGCTTCATCGAGGCTCATGTTGTAGAAACTTCTAACTCAGTTTCTTTATTAGCCAGTGGAGCAAGGGTTATTCATCCTTTGATCATGCAATCGACGGAAACTATTATTGTTATTGTTAATTTAAATCTCCCATTGTTCCCATTATGCCTGGTGAAAAGAGTGAGAATTTTGTATCTTGTAAAGCTTATTAACTGTAAATTTTCAGACAGAATAAATGGTAATGAAGTTTAAAAAAATATTTAAACAGGGTGCCCACATCACTCAGTGGTGGTGAAGAAAAGGAAAAATAAAAAATTAAAAAGTTATGAAGAGTTAAAAGCTGAAAGTTAAAAACTTCAATTACACTCTACTATTTGAACTAGTTAAAATGCAAATATGTAAAATTCATAAAATTTAAAATCTACTTAAAAGTGGTTGACAATTATTTAAGGAAATACGTAGGTTTTTATCTTTCGTTTAAAAATAGAAAAGGAGTCAATCTCTTTAACGGAACTGTCTAAAAGGTTCCATTCTTTGAGGCGATCACATAGTACCCTATGTTTTCCAGAATTAGTTTTGACCCGGGGAAGACGTAAATCGTTTTCCCCCTTGTGTTCTAACTATGAACGTTTAACTTCTTTACGATATTTAAATTATCGTCAACAAGTTCGTGAATGTATCTAAAAGTGCTCAAATATCTATGTACGAGACATCGTTGGAGTAAGGTTGGCCAGTTGAGTGTTTCTAGGGCGGTTGTAGATGAAGCGTAGCTTGGCAAATCGAGTATAATTTTTGCGGCTCTATTTTGAAGAATCTGTAGATCGCCCATAATTACGGTATAATCCTTGTTTCCCCAGATAACATCAGCGTAGTCAAAAGGTGGGCTAATAAGGGCATTAAACAAAGTTGCTCGAGCATGTAATGGTAGCAGATATTTGATACGCTTTAATAAACCGATCCTTGAAAACTTTACTAACTACTGATGCTACGCAATTGTGACATGTTATATTTGGGTGAATGACAACACCAAGGCACTTGATTGAATCAGTATTATCCAGGTCTTCATCATTTATCTTAAGGTTGATGCCTTGGCAGGCTTGTAACCTTCGGTTATTTCTAAATAACAAGAACTTATTAATGTTTGATGTAAGGTAGTTGTTGTTTAGCCACTTAGCTAAATTGGCAAAGTCAAGATTCAGGTGGATCTGAACATCGTCACAATATTTTCCACTGAAGTATATCACCGTATCATCAGTGTACATGATTATTTACTACGTTCTAGGCAGTTACGTAGATCATTGACGTAGATTACGGACAGAAGTGGACCTAAAATACTACCTTGTGGTACTCCAGCAACGACTTGACGTGGGCGGACGGATGGTCTTCAACAAACGTAACCTGGTACAAGCTACTAAGATATGAGGCAAACCAGTTTGTTACTTGAGGGCTGACGCCGATGTTTTCGAGTTTTTCTAAAAGAAGCTTATGGTTCACTGTGTCAAATGCCTTAGAGAGATCTAGGAAAACCATTTGTTAAAATATTAGCAGAAATGATTGTTGCCACATTATTGTGAATATTAGTTTTTGTTGTTTATGCTACACACGTTGTTGGTAGTAAAGAAATATACTTAATATATTACTTACTTAAATATAATCAAAATATAACAAAATTACAAAAACAGGATCAGGATCAGTGCCATAACTTCAAAATTGCGACGTCTTAAATAATCAGTCATAGTCAGGGGCATCGACATCCAACACTTTTGAGTCAATTTGAGGACCATCGTCTATGTACCACGTGGCTTGACTGAGGACCAATTGTCATACGGCCATTGTCAAAGTCCATTGAAAATTATTGAGTATCATCTAGAATAGTAGGATTTTCAAAAGCTAATCATTTAGAATCTTCACTCCTTGATCATAAAGTGTAGATTTTGTGTCCTCTCCTTTCCTTGTCTTTTCAAACGCATCTACATGTAAAATTATTGCTTTACTCTCTCTTTCAGTTTCTGTGATGTATAGACTGAGCAGCGCTCTCCACAGTACCACCAGTTCTAATAAAATGTTGTAGTTTTCTGTGTTGAGTATCACTTTGATTTAGGGTGAGATTGACCCTGTTGCAAAGACTTTGTGAGGTTACTATAACGGGAGCAGCTTTTTAACATATTCTTTGATTTCTACACTTAAAAATCCCTTTCATGGTATTCTATGGGAAGCATTTTGGACCATACATAGATATGTGATTATCGCTATCGGCAGGTGAAACAGAGCTGGAGAAAAAGCCCTTAAGACTCTTCGTGTTGTTGGCCAGTTGCTGTTGTGAGCAAATCCTTTCGCGTTTTTTAGAAGACATGTTCTTATCAGAGCTATCGTTCTGTTCTTGAGACAGAATTAATCTCATTGCATGTACTGTTTTTTAAAAGATGACTTCGTGAAAGTACTGGTAAGAGTAAGTGCGTTTAGGTTATTTTCAATAGGAGATCTAAGACGCATAAGTTTGGTATTTGTTTTTTTAACTTTAGGAAAATATGACATCCTTTGATGGGCTGGGGATTTCAAGACCATTATTAACCCATCCCTTTTCAAATAAAGGGAATCGCAAATTTCCGTGGTTGGTTTCCATAGTACCAATCGCAAAGTTTGGCTACAGGAGAGCCTGCAAGGCAACCTCAACTTGGTAGAAAACATTGCAAACGGTTGCATTTTTCTCCTCGACTTTTTGCCGTAAAGGAAATGTAATTCAACCTCCACTACATGCTGCAAGGCTGAGCTTGCACTTTGTAACTGAGTAAACAAAGTGAACGATCGTGACATTTGATATTGGCAAGGTTTCAAGTAAATTTAAAGTAATCTTCGTCGTATCATCCTCAAAGGTAGCCATGCAGTAAAAAAGGTTCACTCCTTATCATTTTCATGTAAAACCAAACAAGACTTTAAGGGCCAGCTTTTGTCCAGGATAACATTCCAAAATCACAACTGAAATAACAAAACATGTTAGCAATAGTTTTTACTTTCTGACATTTGTTGATAACTGTTTTCATGAAACACCCTCTACGCTTTTGGCTCAGTGTGAATTCCCTTTCGTGTCCAACAGATACTAAAGCCGTCCCTTCACAAACAAAAGATTCCGTGTAAAACTATTCATCGCTAAGAAGGACAAGAACCTTCGTCCCGGTACTCGAGAATAACTTATATTAACATTTTGATACTCAGTATTTGTAAACTAAACGCATGTCAGGTATGCATGCTATGCAGTACTAAACAAACTGCGGTTACATTACTGCCCATGTGCAGCGGAAAATGTTCAGCGCCTTGATATATTCCGCCTGGTGTAAATTGGCCTTAATAGAGAATACATCGGGACATTGGTAAAGCTTATCTTTCAAACTAAACTGAACCTCCTCAAAACTAAGTGAAAATTGTCTCTGAGATTGGCGGTGTTTTGTGTTCAAAGGAAATACAGCATTGGCTAAAATGGAAATGGAAATAATGACATAACATAAAAAGAGCATATGTAATCTTCTTTTGGAAAGGGTACTTGCCGTTAACAGCAAAATCAAAGAAATTTCTTTTACACCATCTGGCATTATTCGTTATGCAATGCACAAATACATCTGTTTTCAAAAATGTACAAACAAATGCCGAGCAAAGTTTTTAAAACTAAAAATCTGACTGTATCGACCCTCAACTACAAATTACAGTATCATAATAAAGCATGCTTGTTTAACATATTTGTTCGTCTGTCTTTTCCTCTGATAAGTTCCATTGCTTGATATCCTGTGCAATGTTTTATAACAGTGAGAATCCGGATTATTCATAATCTTATGCTAGTCAACTAATAGCCAGTAAACGTACCTGTAGCATTAGGGTTTGATAATATTCAGAAATTACAAGTGTAATTTTCAAATGACAGAGAGACGAATGAAGCGGGACAAAGTCACCTTCTAGAGTTTCAAGAATGTTTAACATTTTATTAATTTAAACACCACTTTCCGAAGTTAGCATACAAGTGGAACATTTCCCACAGTGCTTCCTATTGATAAAATCCAGCCTAGTCGATCGCTTTTATAGGATAGCATTAAATCCATGCAACCTTATTTAGATTTTATGTACTAAGCTGTCGCTCAGAATAAGATAACCCCCCTCAATAAGGTTACTATAGGATTCACTCTGATAATAATTCATTGGTTTTTAACCTTACGACCATTATTAAGTAGAGAAATATCTTTCAGAATAAGAAGAGGACATTTACGAGTTTTTCACGGGAAGTCCTTTAAGTACTTGTAATTTTCCTGACATTTTTTCCCAAGACGATAACAATTTACTGATAACCTAAGCACCGGCCAAAATTGGTGTTTCGTTAAAGCTATGGATTCATTATAGAGATTGTGGTCTAAATATCAGGGAAATATTTTTTTAAGTTAAAGGGCGGCGAAAACTTTTGCGTAAACAGATATGAGATGTCATTAAGAAGAGACGATTTAAAATGTCACTTTTGAAAAGACACTTTGAGAAAGGGAAATTATGTCACCTCTGGAATTTAAACCCGTGACCCGCGCTTGATACTAGATACAAGATATTAGAATCAGATATTAACTTGTCTGCTGTAAAATTTTATTCTCTCGAGAAATTTCAAGAAATTTCTCTTTCACTCGTCACGTGAAGGTCTGTTTTTAATTTCTGGACAACATTCATTCGTTAGTTGTCCTGTCTTAAGACAACACAATCTTTTTATTTCCACGTAATACGAATGTCTTGCCATTTAAGATTGAGTAACTAAGACAATCAAGGGAGGGATACGTTTTACGACTTACGATAGTATTCTAGTGATGGTTAACAAAAAAGCCAGGGGCTTGC
>JAAAKM020002402.1:0-13479 GCA_010016025.2 Alatinidae sp. Z8VKAUB7J3 | reverse complement strand
GACACCATATCCTCCCAATGTCTACAATTGTAGACCTTTAATTTCAACTAACCGTTATTGCCCCCTGTGATGGTGATTCTCATTATTTTCTAATCCAAATATAAATACTATCTCTCAAGAATAAAAAATAGTTCATCTGGGCTAGCTGCTAATCACATACAAGAAATTTGGGGGGGTAAATACTTTTGATGGGTGAGAATTTATTTTTCCAGTGATTTCTACACTTTTCGTCGTCTTATAAATACGTGAAAAAATGATTTTAAAAAATTTCGCTTGCAATGACGCTCTTCAGAAACTGTCCTCCCGCAGCAATAAATAACATATTAATCAGAAACAGAAGTCAATCAACCGAAATTGCCCAAAACATGGAGGGTCTACAATTGTAGAGATTGGGATAATATGGGTTAACATAGGTTTTTATAGTCTGTTTTAGTTTTTATATATAGATATATTAATTTTATGTATATAACTCATATATATACATATCATTTAGGAAAGTATGTTAGACCTCAGCCATTTAAATGGGGAAATATAATATCAGAGTATTTCACCAGGACAGAAATTACCCGTGTGACAAAGGTTACATGAGAAGGACACAGAATAGAGTCAGGCAAAGTTCATTTCAATGTTCTCTGAATCACAGCATGATATAATCTAATGCTTAATACAGGCTTTTAGAGATAACTACAAGGAAAAACCTTTTGGTAGGCACACATGGATTTGTTCCAGATTAAAGAAAAATTAAATTGTCCATAATTAAAAAATTTATGAATCATTGAATCAGCTACTTATTTCTTTGCCAATGAATTCATGTTTTTGTAATCATGACCCTATTTTCATTGAATTGACCATATTAATCTACCAAAAATACAAGGTATTTTGACATGCAAAACATGCAACCTCCATATGTACTGTTTTAAAAAATAATTGTTAGGTTTGATAGTATATATGTAGAGTTTATAAATGGTATATAACTTTGATGCCTAATATTTCAATATTTTGTTTCCCATAACTTTAGGTGCCATAAAAGACTTTTCAAGCCCTTTCCCTCTTTATATGGATGCACAGGCAACTACACCAATGGTATGTGTATTATGATATTTAGCACTGCATTGGTTTACAAGATAATTGTGAAATCTATTTTAGTGGTTCGCAACTGAAGGTTACATCATACTTGAGAGTCATGATGGGAAGCAGGGGGCGATGACGATGAGTAAGGGTAGTTTAGAGATGGTTAAAGGAGTAATCCATTGTTATTTGCCAGTGACCTCAATTACTGCTTACAAATGCTTGAATATCAGTGAATATCAAGTAAAAGTTACACCCCAGCTTGCTAATGTAAGTTTTGGCAAAGGGCGTAAAAAGTTAGTCAAGACCTGAATTCATAACCAAAACAACTTCTCATTCCTCATCAATCATTAAAAGCAATTTTGCTGGAATCTTGTCATGCAATGCATATTTCAGTTGTACCCAATGAAAGATGCTCTGTTAATTTCCTGTTTATACATTCTTAAACAAGGGACAGGTTTTGACCTTCCATTTGGATTAGCGTTTTTGCCTTAGAAGGACATCAAAGAAAACAAAAGAAATATAGAGCTAAATTTCTTGTTACTTAAAACTCAGACATTTTATTTACATTTATGAGCACAGTACCTTTTATCATGTTGACAATTTGTAACAAGCTTTGACATACCAGTACTGTTCGGTAATGATTCTTTCTACTTTTTCAGGATTTTTAGTTTTCCTCCTAAACAAATTTGGCAAAGTGTTCTAGGCTCATTATACAAAGGAACACATTTTGCAATAGGCCATTTAAATAAGAGTCATTGCAATAGTTTCTTTACTTTACACACAGGTCTGCTTAGCAGTTTGTTTTCCTTCTCATATCTCACATCCTCAAATCTAACACAATTTCTATACCTATCCTTAAAATTGCTCTGACATAATCCTACATAGAAATCTATGCTCATAAACCAATCCTCTTCTATCTGAATGAAGTCTAAAGTGTTCCTCTAAAGGGAATTCTTGTTTCCTTTCTATGGTTGTGGTTCCCTCCCTTGTTCTCTTTGCTATGTGCATTTAAGATCCTTGACTGACCAAAAAGATGCCACATTTTTTCCACAACTGTAACTGACTTTTAAAGCACTTCTTGTAAATATTTTGTTGATAACGAACAGTTTTGTAATGTGTTTGTTCACAAGCGGTAGGATTTTTGTTGCTACATTTGTCTTCACTTAATGTCAACAAAGAAAAAGGCCCACACTAGGTGTACCTGGGAGAAAACATATATCTATATAAGTCCCTTAATCACTCTTAACTAATATGTAATGTTTGCCTCAGAGTTAATCATTACCTCCAAGGAGCGCATTGTGTAATACTTTTTCCCTTAAATGTAAAAAGCCCTGTTCATATCATAAATTATTTAAAACGAGGGAAGACATGTATACTCAGTTGTTTGAAAGGACAAAAAGCCTTCTAGTCAATGTATTTACTAGCATACTAGCGAGAGGTAGTGCAAGCCTTGAAGCAACTTGCTATAGATGCTTGAGGATACAAATAATACAATCTAAGACAACTTAGCACTATAGACTAATCATGCTTTAACAATGTAGTATATATGTGTATATTCTTAAATGATGTAGAGTTCATGAGGCTCATTTTCTTTGATCATTGATGTAGTATAAACTTTATAGAAATGCTAATTATTAGGAAATTGTTGTGTAGATGCACATAGCCACAAAGAATTTTGTTTTAATGCATCTAATATAACAAATCTGTTTCTAAATCTCATTTTAATATTTTCCTAGGATCCCAGAGTTTTAGATGCAATGTTACCATATACACTCTTTGCGCATGGGAACCCTCATTCCCGAACACATGCATATGGATGGGAAGCAGAGGAAGCTGTTGAAGTAGCAAGAAAAGTAAGTTTATTAATTGTAAATTGTTTTTATTAATTTTAGGTTTCTCAAATCTACAGGAACATAAATTTAAGGTTTGCGAAGAATCATAACAGTCTGAAAGTTTCATCAGAAGGCAACATAGATTAGACAGTATGATACTTCAGGTTTTGCCAGGTGAGAACAGTAAGAATATGTTGTAAGATGTTGTATATATATATATATATATATAATGTATGGCAAAGATGTTTAAAAAAAATATTATGATTATGCAAATAGGCTTATGATGAAGTGCTCAGAAGTAGCCATAAGAACATTGTATTTTATTTTTAGTTGGCACAACAAAGACTGGACCTCTCGGGAGCTATCAGTTTTCATGTAATTAATTTTTTTTCTCTGTGTGTGTGTGTGTGTGTGTGTGTGTGTGTGTGTGTGTGTGTTTATATTGTATTATTG
Organism: Alatinidae sp. Z8VKAUB7J3; assembly: GCA_010016025.2. Taxonomy (NCBI): domain Eukaryota; kingdom Metazoa; phylum Cnidaria; class Cubozoa; order Carybdeida; family Alatinidae; species Alatinidae sp. Z8VKAUB7J3. The sequence goes on along the minus strand of JAAAKM020002402.1, from coordinate 10,123 downwards.
TTACCATTACTTTAAATGTTTTTTGGACTAAATACTCCTGTATATCAATCCTGCTGTCCCATTTACTATGGAAAAGTAACAAAGTGGGACATGTTTTTTGTAAAGATCACCAATAAAGGCATTGACTTAAAAAAGATTTATTGTTATTAAAGTTAAAAGCCAAACCCATTTTCACATCCATCCAAGTTGCCAGACCGTAGCACTGAAAATCACTATCTCTTGAGACACAACAGTATATTAAATACAATTGCATCCTATCTATTAACTATTTAAAGTATCAACTAATGTATCCTTGTTTGCTGATATTCCTGGATATACAAACCCCATTGGATTGCTCCAGATGGCATGCTGACATATAGTTCTGTTAGGTATATATACGTTCTGGTGGAGATAACTCTCTTATAGTGATAGAACTTAAAGTTAGTTTTGAGACAAATTTGATTAAGTCAAGGGAGTAAAAAATATCAAATACTTTTATCTTTAAAAAGGCATAATTGATCAGAGTTTAGAGTCACAGTTAGTTACTCTTGAAATTCCAACTTTGTTTTTTATTCACAAAGGATTGATTTGATTTCATAGAATTTGTATTTAAAAATCTAGACATAGATGCAAAGAGGTTTGTGGTGAAGTGTTCAGTATTAGCCCATATTCAATAAGAATCCCCAAAGAAAAAACCCCTAATGGAAAATCCCACCTCACAAAAAATCCCTTAAAAAAATCCCCAGGAAGAAATCCCTCAAGAAGAAATCCACCATGGAAAAATCCCTAAGTAAAATATTCCGCTAGGAAAATATCTCCCTAGGAGAAATCCCTAAAGAAAAAATCCACCAGGAAAAAGGTCCGTAAGGAAAATATCCCTCTAGGAAAAAATCCACGTTTGTCATCGCTAGGTAAAAAGCTCCCTAAACATCAACATCTTGTAAAGGCACAAGGAGCCTTCATTTATACACATACTACATATTATGCTGGTTGGTGCAACTTAACTGTTTAAAGGATGCTAAGTTAAGAGTAACTTACACGATCTCAAGTGTGAGATGTTTTGCCAGGGTGGGCTTGGTCCCTAATAAGTAGTGAAGCCTGGGTGAAGGAAGGCTACTTTCCAATGGGGTAACATGTGCTTCACTTAAGCGGGTATAATAATTGAGATGGGTCATGCATTTTTTATGGCACTGGTGCGAGATTTGCAGATAACCAGGTGACACATTAGTACAAGTACCACTATCTTGTATGATATACTGTATCAACAGTATCAGTGCAGCATATCAGAGCTGGAACAAAAGTGTTGCCACTTCAGTCGGTCTTTGTATCCCACTATGAATACATGGGCACACCAGAAAGTTCCGTGTTGTTAGCAATTCTATCATTGAAATGACCTGTTTAGCATAGGCTTTAACAAATAAACAAGACCCTTACAAATCATCAGTACCCCGCAACAGAAACTTGTATATTATCTGTGTAACATGGAAACTTGCGATTTAAGTTCTTGTTATTGGCAAACCTTAAAATCTAATGCAACAACATCAATCCAAGAATCCACAAAGGTGGGTGTATATTCCTTGGTCTACTTTTTGTTTTATTTCTGTTCACGTTCAACATATAGTTTAAGCTTTTAGTAGTCATGGCTGTTACATATGTAACACATCAGGTCAAGTAGTACATTCATATTGACTAAAAAAGTCGTAAAAATTTCAAAACCTGAGACTTTGCAATGCTAGGCAATGAAAAAATAAATAATTCCCACTGCAGCTGCAGACTTATTTCAACTCTGGTAATTTATTATTGTTATTATCAGGATTACAATTATATACTTTACTGTACATAAAGTTAATAAGAAAAGTTAAATAAAGCTAATGATAAAATTGTTCAGGGTTAAGGTTAGTTATTAGCAAACCAACTAGCAAGCATGCAGAACTTCAAAACAGGTTTGCATCACAAGTGAGCTAATGAAATTACAATTGCTGTCTGAATATTAGATACACATACAACAACAAGAGTATCTGTCCCAGTTATAACACAATTACAAAAACATTTTTGAATTTTTCTTTTGGTCGGCCATTGCAAAAATTACAACAGTCAGACACTATTGTGAACCAATAAGATAAATTTTGCAGCAGAGCAGCACGATCATTAAAGCCTTTTTGAAATAAGTCATTCAAATACCATAATAATTGAAAAGCAGAGACTCCCTTTTATTAGGTGGATTTTTACCTACAGTGGATTAGTACCTAGCAAGCAAGGCGTGCAATTCTACTGCAGGGAATTTTGTCCTTAGGATTTTTTCCAAGAGCCAATTTTTCCAGAGGGATATTTTCCTTATGGATTTTTTCCAAGGAGGAGTATTTCCTTAGGTATTTTCCCGTGCGGGATATCTTCCATTATGGACTTTTTCTTTAGGGATATTTTTCTAGGTGGCTTTTTTCCATCAGGGGCTTTCATAGTGTGTACCCCTCCTAGGATTAGGGGGGTTGAGACTTTTTCCAAACTGCCAACATAGGTGGGGGTTGGGAAAATTCCAGAACTTGTGTGGGGGTTGCCAATATAGGTGGGGGCAACATTTTTGATGAGGGTGTTGGATTTTGTTGATGTAGAAATTTTCTAGCTGGTAATGTTGTAAATCGCCACATTAGGAGAGCCTTCAGGAACAATTTTCTTCTCACTTCACTTTTTTCTTCTTAGAAGTAATTATTTGAGAAGGTACAATAGAGCTCACTTTCTAAATTTGGAATTCTCCCATGCATGACATGCATTCAAAAACCTGACCCAAACTCAATCAATGGCGACTAATTCAGTAAGTTATGTGATTTTTAGGCGAGAAGCATGGTGTATTAAGAGAGCAATAACTACACAGCATCGACAAATGATAAATGAAATAATTTCATTACTCGACAGTTGATCGAACTTAAATTATCAAGATACCTTCTTTGGCTAACTTAAACCCAAGCGGAATTTTAAAGTTGTTTAACATACTCCCTCCTTGAATGTACAGTGAACAACAATGCCAAAGTTTTCGATACCTACTGGTCTACATTTTCAAATTAATTAACAATTTCAACATCATGTACATTTGAACATCAACAAGTGGTCATAAAAAAAAACAAAACAATACAATGCAGTTTAATATAAAAGAGTTTTCACCAGATTTTGTTATTTTGTAACAACATATAATGAAGAAGTTGATGTGGGGGTTGGGGCAAAAGGTGGGGATCCTGCTATCACAATTTGATTTGGGGGTTGCAATCGTAGATTGGGTTTGATTTTTTGATATGGGGGTTCATACCCCTCTGCACACTATGGCTTTTTCCTTAGGATTTTTTCCTTAGGGATTTTTTCTTCGTAATAGCCATTACAACATCTTATTTTATCTTTAACAGGCGCAACAAAAGACTAAACTTTTCCGTAGCAATTAATTTTTATGTAATTAAATTTTTATCATTATTATTATTTTAAATATACTAATTAAACACTTCTGTATATCGAATCCTGCTGTCCCATGTACCATGCCAGGAAAAAATAGTAGGAAATGTTTAAAGATTACCGATGAATGCATGGAATTTAAAGAAATTATTATTTGAGTATTTTTTAGGGATATCCTAGTTCCTGTACTGAAACTTTTATACCATTTGGATGGTTATTTAGATCCTCTTCCACTAAGTTCCAGGCACTTTCTTCTTTGCCAGCCCTCTGACTGACCCATTAGGTAGTAAATTTATGTGCAGTGTATTTTGTAGGACTCTTCTAAGGTCTTTTTTCTATTTTTCCAATGTTTTCCATTTTAGCCATTTTAACCTCATATGAATGTAATAGATTGTCTATAAGATGAATTGATCAATCTGATCGATTGAAGTAGGTCAACAATAATATTGTGCATAGTATGGGGGTAGTTTCATAATAGTTTTAAGTAAGGAGATTTGTTTTTAATTGTTAGCAAGTCGCAGATCTTATTGGTGCAGAACCAAAAGAAATCATCTTCACAAGTGGGGCAACAGAATCAAACAACATTGCTATTAAGGTACATAGAACACAATCAGTTTTCTTATTGTTAAGTGTTTGTATTTTGAAGTAGAGAGCGTTTTATGCAGTGGATAATTGCATTGCTTCTTTTAGCAACACTAGTACCGAGGAAGCGTCAAAGAAATTTTAACTACTCCCATTGTATTTGTGTTCGTGTACTGTAAAGCTGTCACTTGTGAAGCTTTTTGCTTTGATTAATTACATGGTATAATCACTTGAAACAAAAACGTCAATAAAAGCTGGTTCTTGTAGGATAGAGAAGAATATGGACAACTTTTTGGCGCCAATTTTGTGAGCTGGACTGCTCTATTTACCACGTTTAAATAAGTCACAGTGGTAAAGAAATACAAACACTTATTGATTCCTCATAAACATAAAACCACCAACTTTGGAGAAACTAGATGCAATAGTAAATAACCGAGGCATGCGTTACCTGTTTTGATAATACGTAACAATGCAATGTAGAATCATTAGACAGTCATTGGATTATGAAATGTGGCAGCCAGTAAGTTAATCTGCTGAGCTTCCATTTTCTGTGAGCCAGGTATACCTAAACTGGTAGTCGTTTTTAGGCTGCACCATTCTGATTCGTGCACCTCACCATTTATTTCAGGGTGTAGCAAGATTTAACAGAAGAAAGAAGAAACATGTTATCACTACGCAAACTGTAAGTCCGGGTTTTTTTCAGTTTCGAAGCAGAATTATATATTAAATACTTTAACATGTACTGAATGAGATTATAATTTTACGTTTTGCAATCATATTCTCAACTCGATATTTCGTATCTTCACCAGCAGACGTAGTCGTTTCTTAGTGAAAATACGAAGTATTGAAATGACAAATTATTGCAAAGGTCTTGTTATTCTGTTTACTATCACACTTGTAACATTTATAACTGTTATCAATCAGTACTGATTAGGTATTTGGAATATTTGGAGCACTGGCCCAGGCTTCAGTTATTGTATGGCACAGTTTATTTACCTTCATAGGAACACAAGTGTGTCTTGGACTCGTGCCGTTTCTTGGAATCGGAGGGCTTTGATGTCACGTACTTGCCCGTGCAAACCAATGGCTTAATTGACATACAGGTTAGTATCTTTTTGGTTTTTGCTATCGGATATTTGCGATGGATATGTCTGATGTCTTTGGTGTGGTTGAAACCCTCGTCCTTGTATGCACTCGTCAGTATCCACTCGTCAGTATCCAAGGACACGGCTTACGAACGCCATATTATATTACTGAATGAGAAAAAAGGATTCTGAATGAAGATGTTAGAAATAAGAACTAGTTGTAAATGTGATACTGTATAGTTTTGCTAGTAAGATTTTTTAAAAGTTGTATCTAATGCTAAAATGTGGGCGTGTTGTAAATATGTGCGACGTGAGAGTCATATACTGTAAAAATGTCATTAAGCAATATTCTGTACCATTGATTTCATTATTTTTACAAACAAAAGCGTTGCATTTGGTAATCTTGAAAACACAATTAAGCAGGCAACTCATTTTGATCGATTCTCCCTCGTAGACGAATGATCTTGTTCAGACTTCGAATCTGACTTTGATTATACCTCCTGCGAAAATACTTAAACATATTATTGGTATTGCAGAACTTAAAAACACAATTAAGCAGGCAACTCATTTTGATCGATTCTCCCTCGTAGACGAATGATCTTGTTCAGACTTCGAATCTGACTTTGATTATACCTCATGCGAAAATACTTAAACATATTATTGGTATTGCAGAACTTGAAAACACAATTAAGCAGGCAACTCATTTTGATCATTTGGTAATCACAAATCATGAAGTTTGCATTAACAACAATCGCATTGGTTTATGTAGTGGAGCTATTAATAAGCTTCCGTCCCATAATCAATTTACTTCCTTTCATCAATCTGTGAACAAGTCAACCCAGAGAGAGAGAGAGTCTCTAAAAGAGACATGGCTTGCTTGAGCTTCCGTCAGTAATGATATAGAGAAAAATGAAAAGTATCATGGATAATTACGTTGTTGGTTTTTTGATATAGTACTTACATGGGTTTCAATAAGTCACCCTCCTTGAGTTAACCCAGCTAGCTATTGTGTTGTTTTATCTTATAGTCATGAAGATTCTATCTTCTTCTTTCTATTTTGCAGCAACTGGAAAATGCCATGAGACCAGATACATCCGTCGTGTCAATCATGATGGTAAACAATGAAATCGGTGTCCGACAGCCAGTGGAAGAAATTGGTAAGGCTGACCAGCCTTGGTAGCTGCGTTTTTCATAAAATTTTGTAGAAAGTTAAGTCGTCGAAGTTAACTGATAGTGTCACGAAAGAATAGTAGCAATTCGCTAGAAGCTTTCACTGCATTTATTGAGAAGGAACTACGAGTGGTTGGTAGTTGCAATAATAAAACCCGAAGTTTTATCCAGGGATTGATGTAACACTATTCAGCAATTGCGGAGGAGAATCGATAGAAAATGCTTAGGAGTATGTGGTTGTATACAACTAAAAGATTCACAGGTTCCTTCATCATAGCACCAAAGAAAAAGGGGAGACAAAGGCGGGACATAACATCAGATTGCATTGTCCATCGTATTCTCTCCTAGCCGCCATGTTTTGCAAATAAATTTCAGGGTGGATTACCCTGGTACACACGATACATGTCACGTTACATCAGTCTACAGGGTGGACAGTATCGCTCCCTGCAGGGGGGGTGGTGTAAGATAATCGGGCGGTAGGTGTTGAAACCAAATGAGGCACCAATTAATGATTTTATTTTTGACTGTGTCTGTGAATAATAAACGCTTGCTTTCAGTGTTAAATGGGTGGCTGATTACATTTTCATCTTACCGATTTCAAGCTAAATTATATATCTTGACGAGCTTGCTCACGGGTTCGAGTCCCGATGGTGACATGTATTTATTTCTCTAGTGCTTTTTGGAAACTAACCTCAAGCTGTTCTATTGCTTTATATATATGTCCGAGAGGCTGTAGCTAAGTGGCCAAGGGGGTGATCGCAGTTTTGGAACCACTGTGTTTCATAAATGAAGGAGCCCTATAATGGCCACGATCATTATATTCGGTTACTTATGTTACCGTCGTGTACACTGTTTGAACGAAGTTGCAAGTACGTATCCCATAATTCAGCAGAGCATTTTATTTTTAATTGAAGTTGGAATGTATTCTGAACCATACGCTAGGGTGAAATCCATTCTGTGTCAACATGGTGTTTTGTTCCGAGGTCATTGTTGAATACATTTGATGGGCGTGTGAACTTGTAAGGTACAAAGCTATCTGCTGGTACCAGTGTGAAATGTGTTCATGTCAAGGGGCCTCATCTACAATGAGCAGAGAGATATCTTATATAACCATCCCACTTTCATTTACTTTGTTTTGTAGTTTTAAATGAAAAGTTTTTGAGACTTCCCAGATCTGTATTGCATTGTATTTGAAATTTGTTGTACATTTAGGTCAGCTTTGTAGAGAAAGAAAGATCTTTTTTCACACTGATGCAGCCCAGGTAACCCTTGATCTATTTACATACGTGCACATTTTATACCGATATTATGTTCCTTTTGCGTTGTGTTGTCATAGTGCATACTAAACATCTTGAGCTCCTGATCATTTGCATGACAGCTGTACAGATTTTATATTAACATAGTTGTTTTGAAAAGCTTAGGAAAGAATCAACTACTTACAAATCTAACGCAGATAAGCGCGTAAACTTTTAATTGATATGGCAACGTCATCAATAGCAGAACGTCTTGGCTGTTACAGCTTGTGTTAACGCTACGCATCACTCGGGAGTGTGTTGTGATTCGCCAGGGGTTTGAAGACTGGAGATGGTCACAGTTTTCTACTCCTGGTATTGCATGTTTCGGTTTGGTACAAAAGAGCCTGAACCACATTTATGAACCAGTAATTAAAGAAAGCGAAAAATTTAACAGAATTCGTTTGCTCATCGCGATTTTGGTCTTCCAATGGTTTTGTTAGCTCACTGGTCTATGAAGATTTATTTACAATAGAATTATGACCCTGCCTGTATTGTGAACGTTTTCTTATCCTACGCTCTGTACCATCTTCATCACTTTCCAGCAACCAGCAGTATCGTGGCTTTTGTTGTTGCACACAGCAACAGGCAGTTTTTATGTATTGTATGGACCTGGGAAGACTATATCAGAACCTATAGGGCAGTGTAAAGGCTTTGCATTCTTCTTTGACAGTGAAGTGGAAACTGAAGGTTGGTTTGGGTCAATGCTTACGTGGGAGACTATAGTGTAACGATAGTGCTATGCAGTTGTCTTTCCGTCATTACTTTAAATACGGAAGGTATTTACAGACCTTTGCAGTTTCCATCACGACACAACGTTTTACGCTGGGGGACAATGATAGGTCTTTGCTCTTCTCGTAATGGCACCATATTGTCACTTGTCAACGCTGACGTTGGTGGGACAAGGTTATTGATATGTTTCTGCACTTGTCTTCATGCCAAAACACTCTAGTGAAAAGGCATGGGCTTATACACTCGTGACCGTAACAATACAATGAAGAATGAAGGATTGAAGCAAAACTAAACATTATCAAAGGTCTAAGCACACATTGAAGGATGGCGAGCGGTCTATGCAGTTGCCTCTGTCTTGGGCGATAGAAGGAAGGCTTTCGCATGCGTTGGAGGACTACGCTTGGCAACAGGCCGATCCAATTGCTTTTGTAAGTGAAGGTTGGACACGTGATAGAAAAGGACTAACATCGTGTATCGTTCTATACAGAAACCATCTTGAAGAGTTAGTGAAATCAGATAGAGTCAAGTGGCGTTGTGTTATCAAAACATCTTTGCCATTATTTGCTGTCCAAAATAAGAACGAAAATCAGTAATGCACGTTATTGCAAAAATTCAAGAGCGAAATGAGTTTGCTGTCCTCCATATGATAGTAAAACTATGAATCTTGAGATGAAGAGACACGTGTGTTAGTCGTAGACTAAGCTGATTTCTTGGCATATTACACATTTTATATTTACTGAGAAATAGGACAGTGGATGAAGATACATGTTTTCGGAAGCGTAATGCTGATATGAATTAAGCGAACTATATCAGTTCGTTTACTTTGTCAGTTCTCTATTGCCAAGCTGATGCTAAAATTCGGAAAACAAAAGTTTTATATGTTTCTGGATTAGGGTTGTACTCACTACAATGCTTCGGTCAATATGACGAAACTACTTTGTGGTAAATAGCTCAGTTTATGCTGGAAATTATCCGCAGCCGTACAGGTGCAAGGCACATTTAAGTATTTTTCTGTAACTGCTACGTAGGCCTATATCATTCCATTGTTACTAAAAATGATAATATTGTGTTTGAAATCCCACTCAAGTAGACTCTTAACTTACGAGTTTCTTGGTTTCTCCTCTTTTGTAGGCAGTCGGTAAAATACCGGTTGATGTGAATGGATTAAAGATTGACCTCATGTCCATCAGTGGTCACAAGATTTATGGTCCAAAAGGTGTGTTCCTAACACTTAAATTTGTGATAAGTGGTCTGGTATTTGATATAAGGCGTGGCGGTACAGTTGAAGACATTTGTCGAATGTTTGCCCCTTATACTAAACACTTCCTTCGAATAAACGCTCCCTCCCCATTTTGAATGATTGAGGTTTGATGTGATGTCATTTCGTCTTTAGATATTATACGAATTGCTGCGTTTTGTTGAATTTTAAAGAAATCCGCAGTGAAAATTTCTAGCCAAGGAAAATTATCGAACGTTTTCTTTTCAGCAGGGAAAGCTTCTCTGGAGGAGTATCGGGAGAAAAATGTTGAAAATGAAATAATTTCATACACGCCACTCCTTTCTCACAAAGAAAGTAATGGTACTTGTTGGCTATTCCCCCCAAAGAAAACAAAGTTCAGATTTATTTTACATTAAAAACTATATTCAATAAAACTACTGAGGTGGCCAATATGCTACAATATTGCCCAAAATATGGTCAAACAAGTCCATATTCCGATGTCGTTGTCTCCACATCCACTCACTCAAATAGGAATCCAACATATGACGGTGTGTTCCATTATGTCGTCTATTGCGCTCCTTTGCTGATTTCCACGATCTTTCTATACTTTCCGTGTGCTCCAGTTTGAG
>JAAAKM020002401.1:0-13479 GCA_010016025.2 Alatinidae sp. Z8VKAUB7J3 | reverse complement strand
CACACACACCAGAGTGAAACGGATTTTCCGCTTCGGAATCCCAGATGTCAAATCTGTCTTGGTATTTTAGTAACCCCATGGCTTGGGTCACACTGCAAAACTGACTCACAGCAGGATCTAAACGCCTAGGTCAGATCGTGCCTTTCTTGCACTATTCTCCAGGTGCGATGTTTTCCAACATGTTCGTATTTGGCGGGGAAATTTATTTTCAGTTTGAGTTTACCCAGAACCTTTCAACGATCTGTCAAAGATTACTACACGATTGGTTAATTACATCTTGGGTTCGGATCACACTACTCACTAGACCCGGTGAATGTAATCCAAAAACCTTTTGTTATTTTTGACGTTGCTATGGAAACTCAAGATCGTTAGATATGAAGTGGAATTTGCGGTCACAAACAAATAGTCGTTTCCCAAATCAAAACCCGTTATTTCGCTGCGGTGAAAAGTGGCAGTGTGACCGCAGCTATTGTGTGTGTATTCTAACTATCAGCTCTCCAGCTCTAAAAGTGGACCGTTCCCGATTTTGTGCTCGTCTGCAATTTTCACACATTCCTACCATTAGAATATTTATATCAAAAATGGTATTGATAGTAGTCATTTGATGTTCTTGTAGTGCTCGAGGTGAATTTAGGATATTTTTTTTCTCAAGGGGGAAGGGGGGAGTGGATCATAAAGGCTGAGAAGCATTAATCTACCGTTTCGTGCACCGTACAACCCTATTTCGCTGATGGGGCATTAGGGCGTTAAATGGACATTAAATTTACACTCTCCTTTCTGAAACGGGGTAAAATGACTGAGGTTATAATGGAAGGGTTTTCAAAATATATAATCGGGAATGGACTGGATCTAGTCAGGCGATCATTCCAGAAGCCGCTCGTAAATGATCCTTTATAAGAATTGTATGAGCAGGATTTGGTTTTCGAGCATAGCGTTTGGAGTTCAGAATTTTGAGTACAGAAGAGTTTGGAGTACATGGGTTTTGACGATATCTGATCGATTGTATTAGAATGTTTAAGAGTTGTTATAGTTATTTCATCGGAGTTTACACAAAAATTAAGCAGAAGAAACCTGGTCTTATTTTCTGAGTACAGTTGACTTGCGGTTTCAAGTTCCAAATCAATATCAGCAGGACGATTCGGACCCTGATCTACTAGCAGGACCTACAATTATGGACAAAAATAATGTAAACTTTTACTATATCTCGATGAAAATGACGGGAGTCATAGAAAAGTCTTAAGAAAGGAAAGAGGCTCCCATATCTGCCCCATTACCTCCTATGAACAGTGAGATGTGGCATGCAAGTCACCGACATGAAGCTTTTCAAAATCCATCGTTAGTTGGAACTGTGGTGAGGCCAGTTTACATTAATTTGTGTCCAAGATTGTAGGCCTACTTGTAAGACAAGCAGGTATTTTCTTTTAAAAAGCTGGTATAAGACTTGGACTAATACGGCGATTTCGGGTTTGTATCGTTTATTGGATTGGCATGCCGGGTTGCACTGTTTCATCACTAATTTGGTGATCCAATAATTTCCCCTTGTACAGCACTTTAGTATCAAGTGTAAGAACTCCAACAACGAATTTTCTTTATATTCAGTGGTAAAATTCTGAAATGGGTACTAGGCGTTAAAACCTTAAAATATGACTGAAATTGGTGATAATTTTAAACGAGGTAAATGTATCCTAAATGTTGTCAATAAAACTTCTGTGGAAGTGAGGGACCTTCCGAACTGCGTACTGGATAGTCATACACATCAAGATCTTTACTGCATTGGAAGCTGAATAGAGGATTTTAGTTTCATGAATTCAAATACAACTTCTGTGGGTATTGACTGCTTCGCTAAAAGAGCAGTGGATCTTCCTTGGGAAACTAAATGTTGTTTCACCATTAAACTGCCTAGAAATGTCTGTAAAATAGAACTCGTCAACAGTTGTGCACATTCTTGTCTTCAGAGACACCGTATTTCCAGCATTTGCTACCGATTGGAGGAAGAAAATGCCATGATCTGTAACCATTCGGCGGATAGACTGCACAGCCTACCACGAATATTTGTTACGCCCTCCCGAGAAAAATCGCTAATCTCAAAATTATCTAGCTATTAAAGATATTGAAATTCCTACCTCCTGCTTCTCATAATTTCTAATAACCCTCCAAGCGTTACTGTAGTGAGACAATTTTTATTGTTTGCGTTTGGCAATTCAACTTAAGAAAAACATGCTGTTAGCTGTATGACCCACTTTGCTGTACCTAAGTCTCAATTTTACCCCTTTTTTAATCTCAAATACCGCCTAATGGGGTCCCCAAGCCTTTGTTGAGCAACACTGCTATAAACCAAAGAAAAAATGTGTGGTAGACGTGTGTAAGTATTGTGAGAATACATGCAAATACAAGTTGCCCCAATACACAATAGCGAGGAAAATAGAGGAAATTACGCGAGTGCTCACACTGGCAGAAGCCTGAAAATCTGAAGTCAAATCTCAACTATTTCGTCATTTTCCTATTGCACTGGATGAATCCACAGAAGCCAGTTGCATAACTGAACTATTGGTTTGAGAGAAATCCGTACACGTGTTATCTGATCACATAAAAAGGTTTACTGATACATTTATGGCAGGTGCAGATTTCTTCTGCAACATTAACCACTTCTTGATAGTTTATAACCTTTAACCTTTCATAAGGTCTAAAAATACAAACAATGATCGTATATTTTGGAAAAAGTATTCCAGAGTAAATTCAATGACTGTCTTGCTCACAAAAGGCAAATGAACATTTTCATATATCCCATATAAGGAGCCAACTTATTTACATAATAAATGAAATCGATCAACTTTATAACGGTAAACCAAGGAAAATTATATTTTTTACATCATCTCTATATATGATAAAGAATTTCTATTCCGAGAAGAAATCCTACTCTTTGTGACAACAGGCACCTATTTTCTCTGTGCAAGAACTCTTAAATGTATATAGTACTTTAGCAAGTAATAGGAATACAACTGCGACTATCTGATGCACATTTTGAGTAGCTGCCAAAACTTTGTGTCTCTACCTTGTGACAAAATATCAACTCACTTGTAAAATAATTCAGGGACAGAGCTAACTCTAATTTGAAGTATGCAGGGATTTACTATTTTATGATTTCGTCAATACTTGCAACTTGAATCTGTAATATAATTGCATAGGCTTTTAATTAAGAAGAGGTTCTTTTCAAAGCATCCGATCTCTTCAGTACGTAGTTATGCCAAAACAGAGTAAGATACCTGCCGCAAAATGAGGTCATGGAATAACGAGGTTTTTACTGTAAAGTACAAGTGACAAAGTTTTGGCCCTCGGCGTCTCTGTCAGCTTCTGATCCGGCCCGTGCCTGGAAAAGGTTTTCCCATACCTGAGTTAAAGACTCTTGATGCACCTTTGGTTAACATTTGATAATAAATTAGAATTTAAAGTGAATAGTAGGCTGTGCCATAAGGACGGTATCGTACATTATTTGTCTGACAATATCTCCAATACGAAGCACGGTATTATCAGTGGTTCTACTTTTATGCCTCTAGGATTTCTCTGTAAGCTTCTGATGGGGCCCGTGCTTGGAAAGTGTTTCACATACCTGGTTTACGGACAACCATCATTAAGGATTTAATACTCGCACATCAATAACGCTCCTGTTTTTGTCTTCAGACGTAAGTTTCATGTCGGCCATTAAAGTTATGTTTTGTTGAGCTCTCATTGTAGTTATCTTCCGGTTCAGCAGTGGGACTTAACCCTAAACACTCGTTAGGTGATAATGGCCTTGGTTACGTGGTGGCAACGACATGCTTAATACAGTATTTTCTGAATGCCCTTCAAAAATATTTACACAATTGTAGATATCACGGAAGATGTATTAAAGGGTTTGATAGAAGAAATTATCTGACAAGGACACATCTTGGATGTAACCTTTTTTAAGTGATAACTGTAAACCTCAAGAAACATTATCAGCATCGCGTAGAGACTAGAACGTACTGTACTTGGCATGCCATTGCCACCGTGTAACCAAGGCCACTTGAGGTTGGGGTCTACTTACGTATGGGGAGGTAGCCGTTGAGAGTCATGACCGGTTAGCAAACAATCTGTTAATGTCAGAAATAACCATTTTTGTAAAGCAGTTGGCTCGAAGATCGTAAAAGTTTGACCTAACCCGGCATCTTTCAAAATAGTTTTCGCCCCTATCTCGGTTTGGGATTTGCTTGCAACGTTCCTAATTTGCTACAAACTGTTTTATTTCATGGGAACAATCTTTGGAACCTTGACGATCAGGCTATGTAGCATTTAAAGCCAGAAATAGATGTACTCTACTAGAAAAGCTGGACTCAACATGTCACACATAATTTCACTGCTTCATATCCTGGACCCTCAAACATCACTCCTCGGCAAATGCTCTGGTAGCAAGCTCAATGCAATCTTTTGTTGGCTACCGAAAAACGAATTATGTAACAAACGAGCTCTTGGAGAACTTAATTGGAGGTTCATCTACCTTTTCAGAGAGCAAGGATTCAATTCCCTAAGGGGCCATAGTTCTTTATTCGGTAGAAAAGTTGTTGTTATGATATCAAACAAAGAGTTGGGAACTCAGTAGTTATCAGCGATGCCCAGCAAAGGATGCACATATGAAACATATTCCAGACTATTAAACATTCAAGACGATATTTTAAATAAACCAAGCTTGCAATTTATTCATCACATCATCCTCAAGGCATCATAAACTTGAAGATGACTACGATATTCAAGGACCTAATGACCTAGGTAATCAACCTACACAGCGGCGGGGGAAGGTAAGGAGAATTGGGGGGGGGGAGGCAAGTAGGCTGGGTTCAAATTTATGTTTTCACATTCTACTAAGCTGCCTTTGGTCATTCTGTGGAAAGGGTTGTTTCGTGTCGATATGCATGTCTTGTTGTGAATGTGACACATTGTCTGTCGTAATCAATTTCAATTTTGATAAAGATAAAAAGTGGTCATGGAAAAAATTGAGATTTGGCAAATCTTTTGGGGGGCATAGCCCCCACTGCCCCCTTTTCCCCGTACCTGCTACATATCATCAAGGAAGAAATAAATGGGCTGCATAGGAGAAATTAGAAAATTAAAGGCTTCCTTTGATAAGGAATGTTACCTCAGAAGAGGCATATGCTAAAAACGTAAAGTCAGATTCAGAAAATAGGTGAGAGTGTTGAAGAGAATATAAGTGAATGTCAGAAAACGGTCGAGTTTAGAGAAGATTCCCAGTAACAGCCGTGGTTCCCAAAGAATCAGCAAGGTGAATTTAAAATTGGCGAGTCGTCTGACCGGAATTTGTTTCGCTCCAGCGACGACGCTAAAAATTATAAACGACGCTAGATCGTAGTAACTTTGGAATCCTGTCCTTCACTTGGAAAAATGTCGAGAGGCAACGAGAGGGGGTGGACACAAAATGTACATTAAGATTCGGAAAAGCAGACGTACAAAGCCTATTGACACGTTTCTTAATTTCCAAAGAATGTAAACCCGTGAAGGGAAAACTGCATTTATTTGCAGGTGGACAGGAACGGAAACTGGAAAACCTTTTCTAAAAGTTTGCTACACATTTAAAGAAAACGACTAATGATTTAATTGAGCAAGACATGTTTCTGATATACTTCATCCATTTATTTCCGTCAGGAAATATCGATACATGTAACTCTATTTACAGAAGAACAATTATACTGAACATGGTGTTAATTACAAGTAAAAACAAAAACTAAGTAGTAAAAGGTTCTTATAAATAAAAAGTTGGTTATTGGTACGAAATTTGAATATTGCATTAGGTAACGGATTCGTTTTACGTAACGTTCATCGCCATACACTGATCACAGCAATCGTATGGAGTGAAGGAGAAATCTTTTGCGTTAAATTTATTGGCCCCAAGAAGACCAAAATACGTCGTAGAAAATAAGTCACGAGAGGGAGAACTTTCCTGCCACTCCTGTTATCAAAAAACGTGTAAGTTGTAACGCGTAACAAATTCCTTTGTCGACAGACCACCGTCTTCTTTACTTTGATAAGTGAGAGTCCTAAAGCAGGAAGATGAAACGGAGATCGGGATTTGGCTAATACCTTAAACGAATCCTCTTGGTAGATTTTAGGACGTGCTTTCAAGCAAATGCTGTCCGTACTGAATCTGTTTTTGGATCTGTTGACTTGGCTTTGTTTAGACGGTTCGGTAACATTTTCGAAACTTCACTGCGTCTTACAAATATTTAGCAAAATACTGCAAATAAACAATATACGACAGTAGTGTATTTTGAAGTATTATGTAATAAACATTTCAATGTGGTGCAAAAGCTTATAATTTACGTTCTTGATTCGAAATTTAAGGCTCTTTTTATTACCCCCCCCCTTCCTCCAGGCCCCCACATCCTCAAAACTTCAAAAATTAAAGTTCAATTTGAAGAGCTTATACAAGCTTATACAAGCTTATTCAATTTGAAGAGCTTGTCGTTGGAAGTTTAAATACTGTGCTGAGTCAGGGATTCATTTTTTAAAGGAAAGATTTAAACGACTCTTTAAAATGGTACAACAAAGGAAAGAGTTGGAACGTGTCGCTGAAATTTAACACGTATTTGGGCGATACTTTTTCTTCCCATTTGTATTCTTTAAAAGCAAGTAACCTGTAAACAAATTATTTTTAGCAACAGGGTATTCACTTCTTTGTTTTGATGAACTTACGAACCTGAACAATTCCTCCTGATGATTGTCGGCATATGTCGGATCGTCAAGAGAACATGGAAGAATCGGCGTGTACATAGTTTAATACACTCAGACACAGGCTTTCATTAACAAAGCACTGGTTTCTTTGTTTTGAATTACAATTTGTCATCTTAACTTTTATCAAACATAAATTATATCAATAGTAAAAATGTGTCAACATTGCCCATCTACGACAATCCGATATTCGGAGAGAGTGGCATTAATTACAAGGTATCCTTAGTGGAGTGTGCAGACTAATTGTTGTTGTGAATATGATGTTGATAATTTTATGACGTCAAACATTGGCATTTTAGCTTCATTATTTCCGTAACTGAAGTAAAAAACAATAGTTTAACAGCCATTAAATATTATAATAAAGTGAAAGCATGAAACACGCACAAGTTCTGGTCAAACTATGTTCTTATACTTTCATAAAACAAAGGATGATGAAGGCTGCGATATGGTTTAACAACTCTTTTATGAGCTGTTTAAGTCGAGGAGGTTGCACAATACGAGCTGAATAAATGGAAGAGTTTCCTGACGACCTACCGCTATATTTGCCCTTCTTCCCTTCCTACCACGTTGGCTGGCTTCACTCGGAAATAGTTCAAGGCTTTAATGACCATGGATATCATTCCTACAGATTTTAATTCAGTACAACCGAGAGCAGCAGAAGCAACACAAAAACATGCACCCATTGTGTAGAGCATTTCCCGTTGGTCTGATAAAATTGCCTAAAATATCATTGGCCTTCAAAGAACGGGAAACAACTTTACATAATGGATCTGTTTCTTAGTTAATGTTTTAAACAGTGGGAGCGTGACCCAGTAGTCTCTCTTACAAACTTGAAAGTTAGTGGACTACCGGACAAAGTAGCCAAGCAATTCTGCTGTCTGTTTCGTGGAAGTCGAGGTACTGATATTTTGTTTTAATGGTTTTCTCTTGTTGCAACTGGCATACAACATTATTGAGATACTTAGATCAAGGGCAGGTATGGCGTTAATTTATTTCCGTTAATTCATGGTAAATTGAATTCTATATCATTATAGTTACTATGATTAATCTCAGTTTTAAGTTTTAGAATGAAAAGGCTAAGAATAGTGTAATAGAGAACTTGTTGAGATATATTGCAGCGTATTACATTTTTAATAAATAGCCTTAAAGTTAAAACATTGGAATGTTACACCCTCATATATAGCATATTATATTGAATTCTATGTCACACCTTGCATTTTGCTCACGTTTTCTGAAAGTTGTTCGGCACAGAAAGATTTTGATCTAGACACGGTAGGCACAATGGCTATAGTAGCAAGACAAAAAGCAGTCCAAAGGTGTAAATTTAAAATACCCGAGGGGCATTTTTTTGAAAGGAAGGGCGCGATAATCAAGAAGAGGGGTATTAATAGATCAGTTTTTTAAGCCCTGTTGTTGACATATTTTCTATTTTTCTAGTGTCAAAAAGGCAGTCAGTTTTCAAAAATTTGCCATCTCCCTGCTCTTATTAACACCCCACCACACCACCCTCTTATTAAAACTGTGTCGTTTGACCTCGTACCTGCCGTGACCTCTTGAAGAGAACTCTAATAAAACATTCAAATAAAGCATGTTTTGATGCCAAGGATTGAATTCCTGCCATTTATTGAAAGGAAAAAGACCGCAAAGGTCTTACACCTATTTCTTAGATCTATGCCTACTTGACTTGACTTAAAAGCTCAGGCATGTTTGCCCCTTGCTCTCTCTATGTTCCTTCTACTCCAAACTTGTCTGTCCATTGTTCTTCTCTCAGCAGTCTAAATTGGGAGCCCAGTATCTTTACGAATTTGATCAATCCATCTCAAAGGTGGACGCCAAGCGGCCAAGGTGGTCTTCTACCGGTGAAATTTCCCTTGTAGGCTTGGAACAGGCACTGTTTATGTCACGGCTGTTCACGTTGCCGAAATAGCGCAAACGACGTTCCTGGATTGCATCAACGATGGTTTTCTCTGCTCCAAGTTCTTTGCGGATTGACACATTTCTTATCTTCTGTAAACGCGAAATCCCTAAAATTGCTCTGATACAACGCATTTCAAAAGTCAGTAGAGACTATCAGCTTTTACCTCAGATGCCCCCCCCCCCCCCTCCTGTTACAATAATATTATGTCTTACAAGTACAAGCTCTTTTATTTCATACTGTTGTTATCTATTATACTGTACCTATGCATTTCAGTTTGATTTTACATGCATGATAAATTTTAGCTTTAAGAAACCCCGTATTTGACATTTTTTGAAACCTTTTAGATTATTATGATAATCGCGCAAATGTATTAAGGGATCCACTGACGCTTAATGATATTGACAGTTATGTGAACGAACTTTTATTGACAAATTTCGCGTCCTCCACAGACGATTTACTTTTATTGACAATACTGGCTCATTTCACTGGTGCCCTTCATTGCGTGCGGACATAAAACTTCAAGCTACGTCAAAGATCCCTGGTGCGGAGCAGCTATCCTCCACAACGCAATTGCAACAAAACAAAACGATGTAACGACACATGAGACGAACTACGTGAGCCAAGAAGGGTTAGGACATTGAAGTACGGTACATATGGTGTGTATACATGGTCAATTCCAGACCACGGTGTGGCTGAGTCTCCGAACTTTGTAGAACTCCTTCCATAAGACGGTTTGCAGGGTATTTAACTTCTTCCTTTAATCCTTTCTTCTTGACTTTTGTCTCTTAAACCCTACTCTATACTTCGTACTTTCGGGTGTGAAGGAATCCACTTCTGTAGGTCAATTAAACCTGTTTATCTTGCAATGTATCTCTTCGGGAATTCGAAGTTAGATTAAGATATTAAGCCAAAACCAATGTACTGGAAGCAGTCTGGACATTAGTGAGGTAGTGTAAGTCACGGCCATGTTAGGATAATTTTATATCACATTCGACCAGAGGGTTTGTGAGTAGAGAGAGACCATAGAGACCAGGAAATGATTAGTAGAACATTATGAGTTTTAGAATCTTTGGATAAAGAATTTACCTGGAATTTTTCGTACGTTATCTGATCTGAATATACATTGAAAAGAACAGAGAAGAATGTGTCTTTGATAAAATATAGATCTGATACGATTCAATTCACGTGTTAATTACAACAAACGATCACGTACTGTAAACAAATTAAAAAACATTGACCGATCGTCAATAATATCTACGGATTTCGATTTCTTCAATATATTTTGCAATGCTTCAATCATCGCCAATAGACGATCTATAATATCGTCAATTTACAGCTTCTCAATATCATAATTAATATTATTTAGCGTCTGCGGGCCGCTTTATTGTAGTGGAGGTAGTCATCGTTGTAGCAATCTGTATTCAGAGCATGGCTCCTAGTTTGGCCGCACGAAACACCTGTCTATCATCAGCGATTCGTTTCTCTCTTTCCATTGATCGTGATATTTCTTTAATTTTTCTGTCTCAATGGAATCTTTGCCTTCTCATACCTCTTTTACATAGTACATAGGTTTCTGTAACTTCCTTTTCCAATCTGTCATGTCTCGCCACAGTTCAAAGTATGAAAATCTCTGTTTCTTCACGTAACGAGGCAGCCGTTCACTTGACATATCTAATTCATGGTTCATAGTGTTATTTACAATTTGACTTTGTATAAATATAATATTTACGTGCACTATGCATATGTGATAATAATATTATGTAAAAATTGCTTTCTCTGATCTAATTTCACTTGAGAATGGCAACGGCAAGAGCAGAAGCCTCGTGCTCAAATTAAGAAGTCTATTTTACGAAATGTCTTTCTTTTACTGTTCCATGAAAACTCTCTTTGGACGCACAAGGCCAGAAAACATGAGCGAACTGTAAACTAGCTTACAAAAATATACCCTTTTGGCCAGGAACGGGTTTCGTATCTTTTCTCATTGATTCCATCCTCTTGCCATGATCCATGAGAAGATATCCTACTGGGTGGTTGAGCCTACCTCATGGTTTACTTTTATGCCCGGTAGCTTCAATTATAGGGTGTAGCTCTTGGACGCCCCAACTGTTTTCTATGATTAGTTAGCCTGTTTGGTGGCTTTACTGTTTATTTACGGTAGTAATAAAATTGAGCCCACTGCTCATCAGCGGTCTTTGGTTGAGGGATTACAAAAGTGAGGTGTATCAAAATTAATGTCTCATGCGTCGAAAACTGATCGCTTCCCAATTACAGAAATTCATACTTTATATAAGAAATGTACCCTGCCACAGGAAAATAAACATAACAACTGTTTAAAAAATACATGTTATTGCCTGGTTCGGATTTATGGACAATAGGATCGTGGCTTTTATAACTACAGGAAAATATTCCCAGAATTAATTATCCTTCCTGTAATTAGTTATTCATTACAGATGTAATGTGTCTCGTCTCTTACAGATGGGCTTGGATATTTCACTTTTGCGTCCAACTATCAACTGATATAGTCACTTTTATTCTCGTAGAGATGTTACGTTCTAAAACGATTGAAACCTTATACATACAGAATTTACCTTTTCTTTAAAATATGACTTCCTGGCTGAGACCAATCGAGAGCCACTTTTTTGACTTGAGAAACTTTTGTGGGTTGAAACATGGCCATAAATAGGACTATGGGTTTTTTGTGACTATGGTTGAAATGTATGTAGGTGTAGATAATAATCACGGCAGATAATTCTTTACCAGGTATACTTTGGGAGGTCTCTTTGAGTAAACGTCTTTGCCCTTTCATTGTCAGGTGTCTGGTTACTACTAAAGATGAAGGGATGTGTGGCTGCATTGATTTGTCTCGCCTTCGTCGTGACATCGGAAGCATACGGTTATAGAAGTAAGTATCGAATGTGTCTTCTTTTTGCCATTGAGACTCACTGTCTTGCAATAAAGGACAATTTCCATTTAATGCCAAACAGGGCCGGATTAAGAGAAGGGCCTAAGGGCCCCGGGTCCCAGGGCCACCCACCAAGAGAGGGCTTTCCTTCAATAATATGTTTGGAGTTTAAACTCCTCAGGCATGACTGGCCTTAAAAGGTTAACAACGTTGTTTAAAGACAACAACGTGCACTTATTATTTACAGTCTCATTTACAGGGGAATTTTAATCGAACAGAAAAATCCAAAGCAGAAATTTTCTTGGCTGTTGTTGATCAATTAATCGCTTCTCTCGAACAATGGCCTGCAAGCATTCAAAGGTATATCAAGACACCTTAGCTTTTTTAGTTGTTAGGAGAAAGTGTCGTCAGAGGGAATCTGAGCAGCGCAGCAACTTGTCGGGTTTTATCCAGATGACTTGGAAATTGCATTTGTTAATCAATGGCACCAGTTTTCAATATTTGCCAATATCTTCACAGACGAGGAGCCAGAAGTTAAAAGCACCGTGTTTTTTCTGTACAGACTTATCATAGATAGAGTGTGTACGACACTGTCATAAACATTCTGATGGCTTAGTAATTGTCTTAGTAATAGCTTAATATTCTATTAAGTAGGCAGTAGGAGGAGTTGGGGATTTCAGGAGGCAGGAGACTCCGATTTTCTTTGAAGAGATTATGTAATCTATAGAAAAAAAAATGACATGGCATTGCCAGGAAGCATAGAAATATCCTATGTTGCTTTGCAGAGAGATAGCCCAACGTGAATACGTCTTAGGCGGTATTGTGTTTACTCCAACGTACTGATGTTGGAGTCGTTGGAAAACTAATAAACCGTGGTGCCTGCCATGAACTGGAAACTTATTTTACATACTTATTCCAGACTCTACGAAGTATGTTCCTGTTTTCATTAGAATATTAGAAATGGTCGTAAAATGTTTTTAGATACTTGTAAAAAGAAGTCTTAAAAATTTCTTGATACATTCTAAACGAGGAGTTAATCGTTGAAATAATTCTCAAACAAAATTACCATAATTCTTAAACAATTCCGATAATTCCCTTAGTTCTCAACCAACTGCCATAATTCCCATAACTCTGAATAATACCAGATAACTCTCAATAATTCTTAAAAACTCTTAAAAACTCTATATTTGTCATAATACCCAATAATACCTCATAACTGCTAACAATTCCCAATAATTCTCAATAATTCCCAAAAATTCCCAATAATTCTCAATAATTCCCAAAATTCTCAACAATTCCCAATAATTCTCAATAATTCCCAAAAATTCTCAATAATTCTCAATAATTCTAAATAATTCCCAATTTCTCTCAATAATTCTTAACAACTGTTAAAACTCTACAATTCTGATAACTCTCAATAATTCTTGATAATGTCTAATAATTCTCAAAAAAATCTTAATAATTCTCAACAATTCTGAATAACTCTCAATAACTCACCATAACTATTTAAACTCTGTAATTCTTAATAATTCTCAATAAATGTTAATAACTCTTAAAAATTCTATTATAAACCAACCTAACTGAATATTGACTTCTTTTTTGTTATAGAGAAGCCATGTAGCAACATTTGCATCACAATACATCGCCCCGTCTGTGGCACCGACGGCAAAACGTATTCAAATAAATGCCGATTAAAATATGCAACTTGCATCTCAAACGGACACATCAAATTCAAGCACATGGGGAAATGTAGGTGCTCGGCAGTCTGCCCAAGAATTTACCGTCCAGTTTGTGGGACAGATGGAAGGACGTATGCAAATACTTGCTTGTTAAGGTACGCCACATGCAAGTCAAACGGACGCATCAAACTAAAACACACTGGCAAATGTAAATGCTCTCGAGC
>JAAAKM020002399.1:0-13480 GCA_010016025.2 Alatinidae sp. Z8VKAUB7J3 | reverse complement strand
ACCTCTTTCAACTGTGATGACCACTTTAAGGATATTTGTTGTGATAAGGAAGGGGCGAATCAAATAATTAAAGCCCTCTATTTCATAACGAATCACATTTTTAAAACCACTTTCAGTATTTAGGTATTCTTGGATGAGAGCGTTCAATTGTTTTTTATCAGATCTTTTCATGGTCTATCCCCATCTTTTCATAAACTTTAAGGCTGCTTCTAAAGGAGGAATGGTTTTCGATAAAAACTCAGAAGCGTTTGTTTCTCCAAGGATGCTTCCCCAATAATTCGTTGCGGTTTCCATTTGTGTGATGACCGTTTCTAAAAGGTCGATGAGTTTGCGTTGCGCGAGTTCAATCTCGTATTCATCTGGTCTGCGATTGTGAGAATCCTGATGAGTCATGAGCTTCTCCTTTTTGGGGAAGCTGCTGCTTTTCTGGCCCAGAAAATGGGCGTACCTCGGCACTGTGTCATGATGACGTTCTCCTGTTCTGGTGCCTTTGGGGTGATAATAGACTCAGCTCAGTTGGCACCCTGGTTGCTGGCTGGGTTAGGGTC
Source organism: Alatinidae sp. Z8VKAUB7J3 (assembly GCA_010016025.2). NCBI lineage: Eukaryota > Metazoa > Cnidaria > Cubozoa > Carybdeida > Alatinidae > Alatinidae sp. Z8VKAUB7J3. Next base: position 12,932 of record JAAAKM020002399.1, on the reverse strand, counting down.
CAGAGAGTGTTGTAGCACTCTTTGGTCCCGCTTTTTAATGACGTTTACATTAAACACACAATGCGCAGAGTTTGGGGGGAAGTCAAGTCGTTTTTTTGCCTTATTTTGATTTTTTTATAGCTTGCGATATAAGTATAGCACTTAGTGCTATACTTATATCGTGAGATACTTCAAAACCAAAGAGCTTAAAAAGTGGGCTAAAAAAGAAAAGGTTTCTGACACGATTTTGGTGCAAGCTTATGCAGAATTTTTGCAAGGGCAATATGAGACTGATTTAGGTAATTGTTTGTTTAAAAAAAGGATAGGAATTAAAGGGAAAGGAAAGCGTGGCGGCGGGCGAATTATTTTGTTTTATAAAGTTGAGGAAGTCGTTATTTTCTGTTTTGGATATAGCAAGTCAGGGAAAAGCAATCTTTCTTCAGAGGAGACAGATTATTTAAATGTGTTGTCAAATTACCTGCAAACGTTTGATGATAGGAAATATGAAAAATCGATTCAAAGTGGTGTCTTATTTGAGATTGGCTAAAGGAGTGAAAAATGGCAGCTAGAAGTACATCTAAAAGTCCAATTGTTGATCGAGTCAATAAAGTCATGAGTGATTTTATTGAAGCAGGGCTTGTTGATGAAATAACAATGCGTGAGTATAAGGCTCTTCAAATAAAACCTCCTAAAGAGTATTCACCTAGAAAAATTGTTAAGATCAGAAAAAATTTAGGCGTGAGTCAAAGCGTTTTTGCACACCTTTTAAATTTGTCGGCATCAACCATTCAGAAATGGGAGATAGGAGCTAAAAAGCCCTCTGGTTCTTCTTTAATGCTCCTCCACATTGCTGATAAAAAGGGCTTAGATGGACTCTTGTTGGAAGGATAACGATTCTATCTAACACATTGTGAATCAAGAGCTTCTCGCATAACTTGGAGAAGGCGCCTTGGATCGGTGGGCTTGTCTAAAAAAGCTGAGACCCCTAAATCGCATAAAGAATTCTTACTTTCCTTAGAAAGGAATCCTGAATAAACAATCATTTTAGTCTGTGATCGCAGATGCTTGATTGCAAAACAGGTGTCCTGACCATTCATGATTGGCATTTCATAATCAAGGATGGCGAGGTCAACTTGCTGTTCTTCCACCGCCATGACAGCTTCTTTCCCATCAGCACAAGGGATCACGAGATAACCAGCTCGTTCAAGCCATTTGGATATTCTTTTTCTTTCAAGGTCATCATCATCTGCAATGAGGACGACTTCACTACCTAGCGAGTTCACCATTGTTTCTTCATTAACAGGGTTCTCGATGGCTGGAAAATAAAGAGTGAAAACAGTTCCCAGATGGTTGGTTTTAAGATCTAGGATCCCTTTATGATCATCGACAACAGATAAAACAATACTCAAACCTAAACCAGTGCCTGATTTGGTTGTGAGCTTACCTGTCGTTTTGGTTGAATAATAAGGCTCAAAAATTCTTTCCAAATCATGGCTTGTGATGCCATGTCCCTGATCAGAAATCCTGACCCATGAATAAGATCCAGGTTTCAGAATACCTAAATGGCAATTCCTTTTATGCCTAATATTTGTTTGTCCACAGCTGACTTCAACAGTGCCTGGTCTATTCCTATAAACATCAAAAGCATTTGTGATGAGATTTTGAATAGCGCGAGATAATTGCGCCCATGAACCTGAGACCCAAGCATCTTTATGTCCAGTAATGATTAAATCACAACCTAAAAAGAGATCGCTCATTGATTCAATAAGCTCTAAAAGATTCAAGAAATTTTGTTCGACTCGACCTCGTCGAGATAGGGTGAGCAGCTGATTGTTTAAGTCGAGTAAGTCTTCAGCCTGGTTTCTTATTTTGATAAGAAAATCTCTAATTTCAGTTTTATGACCAACTCGTTTTTCGATTTCCCGTGTGTAAGTAAAGATAGGCGAGATTCTATTTTGAATATCATGAGCTGTTTCACCGGCAATTTGTGCGGCCATTTCGACCCGTTTTTGTCTTTCGATAACTTCTTCACGGTTTTTTATTTCTTGATGGAGTTTCTTCCTATCCTTTTTTAACGAATCAGTTCTTTCATTGATAATTCCTTCAACATTGTCTGTGAAAATTCCCAATGAATTTTTATAAAAATAAAAGGATGTGAGAAATGCCGTCAACTGTATGGCGTATGTTGAAATATTTAAAAATGTCAATTTAAATGAATTCAACAAATCAATAGAAAAAATTATTTGAGTTGATATGAGGACCGTGATAAAAATAAAAGCGTGTTTTTTTGATATCTTGACAGGAGCCTTCATTCGAAGTTCTCTGGGAAAATAAATCCAACCAAAAACAACAGAGAGAGTCGCTATGGTGGAATATTGAATATACCCAACAACGAGAGGAAACATTCCCGAAACTTGAGACTGCATGAGCACAGGATAATAACTCATGCAGGATAAAGAGAGTGCAAAAGAAGACCCGCAAAGCATGGCTGAAGCAAATCCTTTATTTTTTTTAAACTCATTTCCATGCAAACAACCCGCAATGAAAAATATCAAAGGAAGATTGATACTCGTAGCAAGGAGATAGTTTTGCGACCAAACCGAAAGTCCAATTATCCCAACAATGACAGGAAGTAGTTGAATGGTTCTATAAGGAATTTCAAAAAGCTTAATAATGGCCGTGAGATAAATTATTGTCCAAATAATACGCATGAATTCATAAGTCTGATGTGTGATGGCTTGCCATGCAACGAGTCCATCACATAAGGCCAAATAAAACCATGTCGTTGAAAACCATAGGTAAGCCCATTTTTTATTTTTATCAATTGTTGATTGAACGTACATGAAAATACCGACAATCACTGAGACAAGGGCGGAGAAGATGGTTGCGTATCCAGCAATATTTTGAGAATATTCTTCCATTAGAGGGCCTTTTTCTCTTCTCGAAATTCTTTTAGTTTGCGAAAGACGGTACTTCTGTCGACGCCCAATAGTCTGGCGGCAGCTGATTGATTGCCGTTGCATCTAGCCAGGGCATCTAGAATTTTTTTATAGTGAGGATCAATTTCTTTGATGGGGGTGTTTCGATTTTTCAAAAATCTTTGAGGGAGAGAATCCATTTGAACATAAGGGCTTTGTGTCGTTAGAACAGCGCAGCTAATAATATTTTCAAGCTCTCTGATATTTCCTGGGTAATTATAATTGAGAAGTAAATCCATCACTTCCCTAGATAGTCCGTTGATTGATCGACCGTATTGAGAGTTGTATTTTTTAAAGAAGTAATTAGATAAAAGTTCAATATCACCTTTTCTTTCTCTAACAGGAGGTAAATAAATGGTGTGAGCACTGATTCGAAAATAAAGATCTTTCCTGAATCTTTTTTTGTTGAATTCCTTTTCGAGATTTTTATTTGTGGCAAATAAAAGCCGAGCATTAAATTTTCTTGTTTTTGTTTCACCAACCCTGGTGAATTCGTTGGTTTGAATGACTCGGAGCAATTTTTTTTGTTGTTCTAAAGGCAACTCTCCTATTTCATCAAGAAAGAGAGTGCCATTTTTTGCACTTTCAAAAAAACCGACGTGATCTTTGTTGGCTCCTGTAAAAGCACCTTTACAATGTCCAAAAAGTTCAGATGAAAAAAGATTCTCTTGAATGGCAGCGATATTAACCGAAACAAATGGTTGATCATGATTGTGGCTTATGGAGTGGATCAACTGAGCCGTAAGCTCTTTGCCCGTACCAGATTCTCCTTCTATTAGAATATTGACACCGGCTTTGACAAAAAAAGTGATGCGTTTGAATATTTCTCTCATTTTTTTGGATTGAGTGATTATCGATGTGAAATTTTCATCATGAGTTAATTTACAAGGTTTACATTTTGAAATGGATTCGAGGACAGTTTTAAGTTTTTCGGGTCGAATTGGCTTCAGGAGATAATTAAAAGATCCCTTTTTAGTAGCATTAACAGCCATTTCCAAATCATTTAGAACGGATGCCATGATGACGGCGATTTGAGGCTTTATAACTTTGATCTGATTGAGAAGTTCAATGCCATTGATTTCGGGCATTTGAATATCTAAGAGAATAGTTTGGATTTCAGGATCTTGTTGAATTTTTGAAATGACTTTTTTGGGATCGGTCTCTATCCTCGCCTCATAGCCCAACTCTTCGAGCATGTATTGGTGTGATTCTGCCATTGGCAATTGATCATCAACAACGAGGATTTTCATGAGCTCGTCCTAAGATTGTTAAAATATAAATTTACATTGGTACGGAGTTACCTCCGGCAAATGCTGGGCCAGTTTTATTGATGCCCCTCACAAGGATTTTCTTTGAGGGAATATCCCGAAATATGGAAGGCATTACAATGGATACAATCCGTTTCATATTGTTCAATTTTAACCGATGGGGGTAGTTGTCCCTAATTCTTTGGCAGAGATTTTTTTGCAAACAAACTTGTGACAAAGATGCGCTAGTAGAATTACAAATAAAAAAATGTTGTGTGATTGTAATACTTGTTGCAACAGGCATTGCAACAGGCATTGCAACAGGTGTTGCAAGCGTGCAACACCACACAACAGTTTTTTTAAATATATTTTTTATACGGAAAGAATATTCCAATCTATTATTTTTAACAAATTAAACATATAGTCATAAAAAAGACCGGGGCTAATTTTTTACATGAGAATTTTCTTTGAACGAAGATGCGTTAATTGAGTTAAAAATAAAGAAGTGTTGCACGAACTCAGCGCTTTGCAACAGGTGTTGCAAGGATGCTATACCACACATCACATTTTCAGCCCAAACTAACTAATTAAGTTGTTCTTGATCAGGTTATATTTTTTGTACTTTTGATGAATTGAAATTCGTTTTTTTGGAAAAATCAAAGATATTTTTATAAAAAATAAATTGAAATCAGGATTTGCAAGTTTACTTTCTATCTGGCCTGTCTTGTGCAAAGTAATCACGACAAAGTTGCCGTTGTTTATTTAAAGAGAAATTTAGGAGCGATCAGTTAGTAAATAAGTACCACACTTTTGACCCCATTTTTTACTAGACTGAATTACGCACTTCTTATTATTGGCACCACTTGGAAATTGATGCTTCCAAGTGACAACGGCGAAAAGAGATGAATTTAGCTGATTTTTGGCTCAGAGCCGTTGGAGTAAGTTATGAAAGAAAAGGATCCAGTTGAAATTTCAATCGAAGAACTCTGGAAAATTTGGGAGCGAAGCAGCGAAGAGTCAAAAAAACGAGCAATTGAGGAGCTTCTTAATCACGATTCTCCTTCAGAGTCTTGATGGCAATTTCACGGTTCCTGGAAGGTGCAGATAACCAAGCCTTAAAAAATTTTTTAAATTCGGGATCAAACGTTAAAGGAGAAGGCTCAGACATCTCACTATGGTGCCAAGCATCGTTAAGAAATGGCTTTGGCAGTTCCATTGCAGAAGATAACTTATTCATTGATTCTTTTTCTGGCTGGCGTAATTTATAACTGTTCTTTATCCGTGTGATATATCCTTTACTCAACTTGGCTTTTTTACAGAGATCCCGTTCAGTCATCCCTGAAATAGAGGTGTATTGCTTGGCTAGGTTCTCAATAAATTTTTGAAAGCTAATTTTTTTAGTGAGAAGTGCCTCAAGCTGTTCAAAGGAAAAATCGTTGAAATTTTGCGAAATTATGGGATATCCTCCGTATTTTGGACATTTTAAGTTGTTTCTTGTATAGGAATTATATACTGCCAATGGCTTGAAGGCTATTGACAAGGGTTGTTTTTAAGGCTAGTATGCCTATAGACTATGGGCCGTAGGCAAAAGGATTGGCAAATGTTTGATTGGGAATTACTAGGAAAAAGATTTAAAAAATGTCGCCTGGAAAGAGGTTATTCACTTAGGGAAGTACGAAATTTAGTCAATATTAATCATTCGACAATTTCTCAGATTGAAAACGGCAAGTGCCCAACGTTAGAGCAGTTCCTTCTATTGACTATGCTGTATAGCAAGAGCAGTGACTTTTTTTTAAAAGGATGCCTACGGCTTGTAGTCCGTAGGCAAGATGAGGTTTGTAAATGATTAACAACCTTTTACATATCGAGCGTGTGAAATGACCAAACAAAAAACAACTACCCCTGGCTACCACTGGTGCTTCCACCGTGAGTTTCAAATTCCCTTTGTCGCCGTTGTTCGCCCGGACAAGGATCAAAGTAGATTCGAAGTGGCTTCCGTTCATGACGTGATGCCCAAAAATAAATTTGAGCTTCACGAAGTCATCATTGGTTCCAAACTGAAGAATCCTTTTCAGGTTATCAATCTTTCCAAACAAGACACATCAGAAACTTTTTGCTTTCTGCATAGTTCAGGAAACGTCAAAGAGCTCTCATCTGTTGATGTCGAGTTGGCATTAGAACTTTTTGATGCTGTCAAAGGGTTTCAGGGGTTCATGACAGCTAGTGGATGTGAACTTGCCGAAGCTATCAACAAAATCAAGGTGATGTCGTCATGAGTGTGTCTTTACTAACACATAGCAGTCTCTTTGAGAAGCAAGACAAAATCCAAGCTGATTTTGAAGAGTTCCATCAAAACAATCCCCATGTTTATGAAATGTTCTGTGTGTGCGCACTCCGCGCCATTTACAAACGCAAAAGGATTGGCGCGAAAATGATCATCGAGCACATGCGTTGGGAACTTACTTTTAAAACTGAAGATGAATCAGATTTCAAAATTAACAACAACTATACAAGGTGTTACGCAAGGAAATTCATGCAGGATTACCCTCAGTATGAAGGTTACTTCGAAATAAGGAAACTGCACCCAGTTAATAAAAAAATACTAATAACACGCGGCATTAGCTGCCTAAAAGAAAGGTGAATTGAATGGAAAATGAACAAAATCAGGTTATTGAGGTGAACAGTCGTCATCCTCAAGCTGTTATGGAGCTTGAGCCAGTTGGCAAACCTCTAACGGATGCGGAAATTAGAGAAGTAGAACTCAAGGTTCAATCTCAAAACAGAATCAAACAAATTCTTCTAAAAGCGACTCGTAAGCATCATTGGAATTTAATGGGTGAAACACCTTATTTAAATGACAAGGGTTGTAAAGCGGTCGCATCAGCATTGGGGCTTGGTCAGGAATATGACCAACCTCAACAAAGTCGCGAAGAAGATGAAGAAGGTTCTTACTATATGTTTCAGACAAAAGTGACAATTTCGTTTAGGGGCATTTCTGTAAGTGAAATTGGCATAGCTACATCAAGAGATGATTTCTTCTCGATGGTGAAAGGAAAAAGGAAACCTGAATCAGAAATACCAAAAGCAAGCATCATCAAAAAATCGGTAACAAATGGCTTTAACAGAGGCATCAAGAGATTACTTGGAATTGACTTTTCACTTGAGGAAGTTGAAGCATCAGTTGGTTCATTGGACTCAGTTGCTTCGGTCAACTATCGAAGCACAACTAAAGTTGAAGAAACGGGCGCGGATGCAAAGCTGAGAATAGAGCTAAAAGCAAAGATTTTTGAGATGTTCGATAAAGATGTCGATCAGTGCAAAGCCTATTGTGAAAAAATTTCAACATTTGTCTCTAAAGATGGAAAAGAAGTTGCAGGAAGTCCAGACTTTTCCAAGTGGTCTATCGGTAGAGTCAAGGCTAATCAAAAAAGAATTGAGATTGATTTCGATTCCTTTAAAAAAGGTGATTGGTCATGATTGGTACTACGATTTCCACAGAGCCAATTGATCTTGTAGAAGCCATTGAAAGATATCGGAAATCACGGATAAAAATCTATCCTTGCCGGACTAATAGAGCCTCTGAGTTGGGGCATGAATGTCTTCGGTACCTTGTGTATACAAGGACTGCATGGGATCAGGTCGAACCTTACGAACCGGGTTTGCAAGGAATATTTGACGATGGCAACCTTCATGAGCGAGATGTCGTTAAACAGTTACTAGATGCGGGAGTTGATATTTTCGAGCAACAAGCAGCGCTTGGAAATGAATCTCTTTTTCAAAAATTGAATGTGACCGCTCATATTGATTGGAAGATTCGAGAAGGTGATTTAGCGGTTCCAATTGAATTCAAAACAATGAACTCATTTATTTACGATTCAATCCACACAATTGATGACATAAAGAACTCAAAGAAACCTTGGGTTCGAAAGTACTATGCTCAATTCACTTTATATTTGCTCATGACCAACAGCGAATACGGCTATTTTTTACTTAAAAATAAAAATAACGCGCAGTTCAAACAGATACGTTTGGAGCTCGATTACGGATTTGCAGAAAGCTTGCTCAAGAAAGCAAAAGTGATCAATACACACGTCGATGAAGGAACTTTCCCTGATCGAATGAAATATGACAAAGACATTTGCGATGGATGTAAATTTAAGCATTTATGCAACCCTCCGGTACCTGAAAATTCTATGTACATTATTGAGGATCCAAAATTTGAAGAAAAATTAAAGAGACACCATGAATGTGAAAAAGCTGGAAAAAAATTCAAACAGCTAGATAAAGAAATCAAGGAGATACTCAAAGAAAGTAAACAAGTCCGAATCGAATGTGGCGGTTTCATTATGGAGGGTTCCACAACAGCAAATGGCTCACAGCGTTGGAAAATCACTGCATTAGAAATCGAAGAAGTGGAATCGTCATGAGCCAGATGCCTTGCTATCACGAATCGACACTGGCTCAATTTCATTGTCAAGAAGACAAAGATAATACCAAGTGGGAATCTTATCTCTATGACATTGAATTTTATGTTGGGGAGCTTAATTGTTTCGAATATTCATTGTGTGAAGAGCTTTATGATTATTGGGATCCGGATCCCTGCAAAATTCGTGAGTGTATAGAAGACTTTAGAGCATTTAGTAGGCTTATATCTAGCAGACTTAAGGGATATGGAATTTATTTGTCAGAAGAAAAACTTTGGGAGGAGTTTTCAGAAGGTGATTACAAGGTTGATATCACTCACAATGTCAATCCCCATTTAGAACGTATTGGCCTTCGTCCTTGCCTGAGTGAGAGCTTCACAAACCAAGAAATCTATCAACAAATAATAAAAAGACAAAAACAAGATTTCACGACAAGAGTGCCACTAGAGAGAGAAAGGATGTTCGCATGAGTTTTAAAACTTATAACAATGTGATTATAGAAGGGTACATATCTACTGAACCTGAATTGAGATATACAGCTGATGGAAAATCAGTGTGCAATTTTTCTGTGGCCGTTGAATGTGGCAGTCGAGAAGATCCCAGAACATCTTTTATAGACATCACCGCTTGGAATCGATGGGCTGAATTTGTGGATAAATATTTATCAAAGGGCAGTGGAATTTTCGTTGAGGGGAAATTTGATACTGATAAGTGGGAAGATAGAGCAACAGGCCATAAAAGATCAAAATTGATGGTCAATGCTAGTTTTGTCAGACTCCCAACAAGCCGTGGTCATAATTCTAAAAATCAAGAGTTAAGTGAACCTGAAACAGTTAACTCAAGTGAATCTTGGGGGGCGAATTCAAATTTAGATGATATCGATTTTTAATGAACGGTGGAAAACTAATGATATCGACAAATTTCCTTTATGTTTGTCTAAAAAGAAATATGAACTGTTTGATCAGTAGACAAAGTAATTTGTCAGATAAAAAAAAAGATTTTTTTTTGGAAGTTATCGAGGATCTCACAGATGAAATTCTCGAAGCTCTCGAAGATGGAAATGACAATGGTGAACTCGAGGAGATTTGTTGCTACACCGAGTCCATTGCCTGAGAGAAGAAGGGTGAGAGAAGAAAAGTGTTCCAGGGAGAGCCAGGAAAATTTCCATTTTATGTGGAACAAAAAACTCTTATTAGATGGGAAATTGACAAGCTTTTCTTTTTTCCATTTCACGTTAAAGAGTATCTCACAGATGGAAAGGTCGAAATGATGACTTATGAAGAACAAGGGATATTCATACGTCTTCTTTGTCACCAATGGTTGGAGTATGGCATTCCTGCTGATTTAGAAAAAATCAGGAAAATTCTCAGTTTAACGCCTCAAAAATTCAAAAAAGTTTGGCAAATAATTTCGACATGTTTCGAAAAAAAAACAAGAAAAAACTCGGTAACAATTAGAGGTAAAGAAGACAAAATGCCGCTTTTAGTTAATAAAACGCTAGAAAAGCATAGAACTGAAGTTATTGTTAGAAGATTAAATGAGAAAAAAAGTTCAAGTTCTGGCGGTACAGCACGAGCAAAAAAAATAAAAAATAAAAAAGAATTAGAACAAAAAGATGAAGAAAAAAAACAGTCAAATCCTAATTTAAAAACAAAAAACATTGATTTTGATGTGCCGCAGCACAACGACAGCACTTCTGAAGCAGCGCCACAGCAATGCGGCAGTGATGCAAGTCAAACCCAAACCCAAAACCAAAGTCAAATAAATAAAAGCCTAATACCTGAGCCTAATAATACTCAGCACTCAAAACCTGCAAGTTCTTCTCTCAGTTCAGGTGTTAGGCCACTTAAAAAAATATTTTTAGAAGTTTCAAAAGAATCAGTGAAAGCAATCAAAAAGATTGTTGAGAAGCGCGCTGCAGCGTGTTCTTCGGTTCAGGTGACTGATTCCTCTCCGGTTGTTAAAGATCTCTTCATTGCTCTTCTTCGTGTGCCAGAAATGAGATATGAGCCTCAACGGACTTTGGCCTACATGATTCAGGCTCGAAATAAAAAAGGCAAGAAAAGTGATGTCGGGATGATGATTAAGTTGCTAGCATCGCCTGAGCATTCTCCCTCAGATGAATCTATAGATATCACCAAAGATATCTTGAATCGTTGGCAGATTCAAGATTCCAAAAACGGCCCAGGAAGTGAGCTTGTGAATTCTTTAGCAGATGGGATGAAATGTGATGGGTAATCAATATGTTGATAACGGGAATAAAAATGAGCCTCTCAAGAAAATTAGCGCGAGAGCTTACTGGGAAGTGCAGATAAACGATGCGTGAAATAAATGATTAAAAATATAACCGTAAAAACACAAGATATTTCTTTCGATGATTGCTTGAAGGAAGGTATTATCTCAACCCGTTTTTGGAATGAGGTGACAGTTGAGGAATTGCGAAGTGTTGATAGGCAGTATTTTCTATCTATTGATAAGAATACTGAAGAAACGTGGAAGGACTATGCTCGTATTGTTTTTTCAAAATTATGGGATTCCATTAACTCAAAACGAGGTTTCTCTTGGGAATTAAATTCAGGGAAAGCTGATGGTTAAATTCGAACGGCTCCAAATGCTTGCTAACTCCATAGATGCCTTACAGAGAGCAGATTATCTGACTTATGAACAATTTTCGATTGCTTTTAACCTTGAGGTTAAAACCGTAACACACTGGGCAAATGATGGGCGTCTACCAGTTATTGCTTTATCTCCAGGCGTGAGAGGAAAACCAGCAATCAATATGAAGCAGTATCGTCTTTATCTTGAAAAACAAATGGTATGTGAAAAATTTCAAGAAGCCATTGAACAAATCAAGGCTGAGCAGGAAGCACGTGATTTAGCACAAAAGGCAGTCATTGGAAGTAGATGATGGGAAGGCGTAAGAATTCATCACTTTTTGGTTGGATTGACGCGCAGGGGGGGAGTGTTCGTTATCGCTATCGTGATCCACTACTTAAAAAAATTCAATCTATAGATTGTCATGGTGATATCAACTTAGCTCGTCAAACTCAAAGAGAGGTTACTAATCTATACGAGAAAAAAGAATTGCACCCCAAAGGGTATGTATTAGTTGTCAACAAAGGGGCTAATAAGGTTCAGTTAAGGGGTGTGAAAACTTCGGGTTTCTTCAAGACATGGTTAGAAAATTTCAAAACAGGACGAAAAAAGAATGATCAAACTTTTGAAGAATTAGAGGAATCAAAATCATTTAAATTTGATGTCGCTAGAGCACAAAGGTTTTTCGATATCGTTAAGAAAAGAATGATCCATGATGTTTCTCTAGAGGATTACAATAGATATGTGAGAGAGAGGCAGAAAGTCGTTAAAAATTCATCAATTAATCGAGATTTAGATGTAGTGAAGCCGATGCTTAAATACGCTTATGATCGGGGTTATCTTCTTGACGATATCAGCGCACAGATCCAAGACTTAAGAGTGACAAAAGGCAAAACTGTCACAGTGTTTCAGGATTTGGAAACGATTAAAAAAATGTTTGTATCGTGCGAAAAGGTAAGACCAGATTTTTTATCTCTCTTGTGGTGTTATATGAAAACAGGTTTGCGAAGAGAAAATGCCTGGCTCTTTCAGAAAAGTTGGGTTCGTCGAGATATCAATGTCATTGCGCCTTTTGTGGGAAAAACAGATCGCACCGCAACAATACGAACAGATCCTGATTTTCATCGATTATTGCTGGCCCTTTTGGATAACAGTGAAAATAAGACAGATTATTTATTTGTCGATAGAAACAACGAACCTTGGACAGAACCAAAACATAAAAGGTGTATGCAAGCTATTCTCGATGAGTCTAAAATTTCAAAAAAGCTTTTAGGGTGTAATGTCTTCAGGCACACAGCAGGTTCCTGTTGGACGAAGTCTCAAGGGATCGCCTATGCGGCACAGCAATTAGCCCATACGGATATCAACACTACTAAAGAATATTATGCGAACGTCATGATCGAATATGTAAAAATTGGTGATGAGGAACTACCTTACAACATTGACACAATACATGGGGGATCCTATTGGAGCAAATCTTGGAGCAAACGCGTGGATAAATCAGGATTTACGGTAGTCTCTAGGGATAAATTGAAATCGATATCGGCATGAGAACTCTTGGAACGTTGCTCAAACTCGGCGTTTTTGAGAAAATTTCAAGGATTTTTTATTTTTTAAAATTTTATGAAAAGTCGTTCGGGACGCAGAGGCCGGAGGTTCGAATCCTCTCGCCCCGACCATTTTTACTCCTTATCAGTTCTAGGCTTACG
>JAAAKM020002398.1:0-11861 GCA_010016025.2 Alatinidae sp. Z8VKAUB7J3 | reverse complement strand
GCTTTCGCAGCAATAATGTACTTTACATATGACAAGACTGCATTCCTCGTCGAGGTTTAAAGTACGACAAAAGCAAAAAAGTGAATCTTTTCCAATCTTGAAACGTACCTTGTGCGATCTTCTATTACAACAATTTAATTTTAATATCAATTTCTTTGAAATAGCACGACTTTCTTGCTTTACTATGTTCAATATTTTCGATCAACAGAAAAGGATCTCTAAACCATCTTTATGTGGTTAACCAACCCATCGAAACAGAAATGAAATGCTTACATTGTAGTCTTAGTATCTGACTTTTCCGTTGAAGGATTTAGGAAATCTTATCTTGATTTATTCGGTCTTGTATCAATATTACGTAACGTTGCTATGCTCTATTTCAACCCAAAATATGTGTTTCCATATTTCTCCATTGCCATCTGCCATATACAAAACGGGTTACGTGAAAAAATTAAGCTGAACGTAGAAAAAGGATTAGTAAGCTCACGTAATATCATTCAGTTACTTCCGTTTTTAAGTTCGTGGTTGAAACTGTTATAAACACTGCAGATGAATTTTTGTGAGAGAGAAAATATGTACCTTAAAAGATGAGACTTCCATCCTAATGAATCCGTAAAAATTCTTTCTCTGAACACTCTCTTAAATCTGAGAGCTGTAAATTGACTAGTCCTCTTTCCTACAGCTACAGCCTTATAATAATTAGTAAACGCCTCTTCAACCCTTTTCGCAGCAAACGTCACCTGAGATGTAGCTCAAATGAGACGTATATTGTAAAGGAAAATATAATCGCGTCTTAAGGGAGTTCGGCTATTTTTTAAATACAATTTTTTTTATTACGAGCGTTGACAATGACCTCCTGCTGTTAACCTTCCCTACGTTTGCTTAAAAAATGTTTTGTATTCATTTGTCGAAAAACACCATCTCAGCCTTGACTAGGAAAAAACTGTGTTGAAAAGCCACCCGAGCCTTGTATCCAATAACCAATACCGATACCAACACGCCGTTTTAGGTTCCCTAACGTGGAAACCGTTTATTGAAGATGCAACAGTTCTGCAATGCTACAGCAGATCCTCACTGACGAGGGCTTTAATGAAAATAGTGTAATTACAAAATTGATCACGATTTATCGGCAGTAAATGATAAAGTACAGTTATTCAATTACAGTCACTTACTGAAGATGTATAGTTTGCAATTAACATAACCTTAGCAAGCCCTAAAGTATCCTGCGCCAGAATGTAAACATTACAGTTGCACATTTTAGAAACGAAGAAGAAGCTATTTCCTAACCTTTATCCGATATTTTACCTCATTTCATGAGAAGACGCAAGTAGTATACGTCCACGATTTTTCTATTTATATACTCTTCTAATCCATTAGGTTTCTCCATTAACAAAAGTGGGTCAAAGATCTGTACAAATTTTACAAACTTAAAAATCTGTGCTATATTCACCTATACCAGATGAACTAGGCAAGTTGATCTTTTTTAAAATAATTGTACAATTTAAGAAAAAGATCAACACGCTAGCCTTTCAACTTATGGTATAGCATAGCACGTCATGGCATTAAATGGAAAGAGTGCTCCAAGTTCGGTCCTTGCGTAAGCCTGCGAGGACCTGAACCAAAACCAACTTAGATCAAGTTACTTACATTTCTCCATTTATGTTACAAACTACCCAGCTGTACATGCTATACATTACTTGATTATTTTCTCACAGTAGTTAACACAGCATTCGCTAACTTACGTCCACGCGAGTGTTCTGTTCCACTTAGTTGCTTAGCAACAAGAAGGTGAACTGAATTTCCGTCAACGATCAAGTAAACAAGAGACCGTTTAAACTACGAATATAATGATAAGTTATAATAGCTCTTTAAAATTTCCATTAAATAATATTTACAATACATAACTTTCTTAATGTTTGTTTAATGAAAATGCGTAGAGAGAGAGAGAGAGTGAGAGAGATGTGCACCAGTGGATATCGCAATATCCCTAAGTTCGAACCAACTACAGAAACAACAACCTAAGAAACTAAAACGACGCCATTGTAGTGCAGTTCCATTGACCCTTTGCGTGTCATACAATGAAGTTCAGTGGATGATGAAATATGGCTACAAGCATATTTGGAAAAACTCTTTTGACAAAACCCGTCATCGATGAATGCCTTTTTACTTCTTCCCAGATATCAAATATCTTTGCAATTCATTACATTGAGTGAAAAATGTCTGAATGTAAACGAAAACGCTTTCGAATGTTGAAAATCGATCCAACTATGCCAAAAATATCTTTTTATGTTACAAATTTTATTTACCTCTTTCTCGTTTTCAGATTTCCTTGTGGCACCTCTGCTCTCTTGCCTAATGTCTGAATTTATGGGGAAAAGCTTTGGCATTTTGAAAGACACCCCCTTTGTGTCAGAGATATCAATATTTAAGAAAAAAATTGTAAACAAATACTAATAGTTAGCAGGTTCACCAAGTACAAACAGTATTCAGGCTTGTCGCCAGGTAGGTGCACAGAGGGGACACGAATGTAGACGCAAAACAATATTTTGTTCTTTAAGGATAAACGTCTTTGTAGGAACAATCTTTATAAGACCATTGAGGCTGGCATTGCACCGAAATTAAGCACAATCTAAAAGTAATACAAGACTGGGCGGCAATTCTTAAAAAGTTCTGAAAAAGGAAAATAAATTTTCTAAACTTAAACTTTTAAACAGTATCCTTGTTGGGTCAATCTACAACCAAACTAGTCATATACTATAAAAATGGTAATTAATAGAAATGAAAATAGGGATCATGAAAGCCTGCAATAAGACCGATAAATACGATCAGCATTGACCAATATTATTAGGTTTTTTACAACAATATTTATAAGGTGAAAGACAATTGCATGCGAATTTTTTGTTAGCAGTTGGTCAAAAGCAGCTAAACCCAACTGGGAAAAATTCCAAGCAACTAAAGCAATGATGCAGAAGTCTAGTAAGGCAAGTTTCTACAGTGAGGCGTGGCCTTTCTTAACAGTTTCATAATCCATGAACGGCAAGGCAAAAACCATAATATAACATGTACCATCATATAACAACACATTTATCTATTTTATCGAATACTCTACCACAGTTAAAAAAAAATACATTCTACTGTAAGAAAAATAATGACGTTCAAGAAAAAATAAACAATTTCAAAGAAATTTTACTAAAACACCATGTTGACTGATCCCTATTTTGCATAGAAAGTTCTCTATCTAAATAACTAAAGCATTGAAAAGCAGACTTGACTTTTGACAAATGTAGTTATGAAGGACAGTGCTCAACGTGTGCTAAACTGAAGGATTTGAGGAGCTATGGTGGCAGAATTAAGAATGTCGGGCTGTATGAGCCTTTCACCTGCTTGCTCAGTATTTGAAAAAGTACAAGCAGCAAAGAATGAATTAGGTACGCTATACTCAACACTCACCTTGAAGAATCCTCTCTACTCACATCTTTAAGTTTCTTTTATCTCTGTATAATCTGAATCCCTTTTATCATTAATAGACACAACAAGCAAAAGTGGCAATATTTAATTTATAATTGAAGTAAAGAATAGGAATATTTACTGATAAGAAACAGGTGTGCAACACATGGCTAGAATGGCTATTCACAATTATTGTTATTACTCGAAGCAATAGTCTACAAGAACTACTTGTAAATTC
Source organism: Alatinidae sp. Z8VKAUB7J3 (assembly GCA_010016025.2). Classification (NCBI taxonomy): domain Eukaryota; kingdom Metazoa; phylum Cnidaria; class Cubozoa; order Carybdeida; family Alatinidae; species Alatinidae sp. Z8VKAUB7J3. Next base: position 8,179 of record JAAAKM020002398.1, on the reverse strand, counting down.
TATTTTTTTGTATCATGTCAGAAAGTTAACTGTTTGTTATCGATATTTTGGGGGAGGAGGGGTCAAACGTGATACATGTGAAAAGAGTGTCGTGTAAGAGTGTTATAGTGCGGGTTCGTGTCCCGAAAGCAGTGTCTTGATCTCTTTGAGCCCTCTCCACTTGTTAAACCCTTGCGCTGCGCGGATTGCGGTTGTAGTAGCCTTCATATGTCACTGTTCTTTGTCAAATTGTTATTATATGTTATAACTTGAAAAATAAATCAATCCTACAGCAATCTCAATGACGATCCCCCCCGGGAAACCCCTTTCCCTTTTGGTATAAAAGGACCCCAGGGAAAGGCCCCATTTCTTATCAGGGGGCTGCACTGAGAGATTGCAAATGTGATACAAAATCCCTCGGAGAAGGCGAGGACTTTAAAAGATGTTCTTCCACTTCTCGAGATGATTAGCTCTGCAGTTGAACCAAAACTTCGGAATCAAAGCTCTTACCCACGTTAGCAGTGAAGGGCAATTGCAGAAAAGGTTCACCACGAATAACTCATAAACTTATATAAATTAGCATGCTCTTGTAAAGTGTTATTATTTCCATGCTTTTCTCACCGATGAAAGAGAACTAAATATCAAACGAATTTCTATCAAGAGGTTGACAGAGAGTAGTTTCATAATGCATGACAGTTTCTTTCCTATCATAACATTTTTCGTTTCTCATGCTACATTTCATATATCAATGAAAGGAGACGGAACGTTACAACAAGAGATTAAAAAACATCGCTGCCATAGAAAACGTTTAGCAATATGCTATGTGATACGAAAAATCATCTTCAAAATCTCTCTGATTACCCACTGTAGTGTTGGCAGTAAAATCATATGATTTTATCTACAAGATTACACGATACTAAAATTACACAATGCGGGGGTGTACAAAGCAGGGGGGTGACTTCACCACACCCACCCTAAGGAAATCGTCTTAAAACGTGGTTTAGATATTTATATACACCAAAGAATGTTACACGGGTAAAAACGTCTTACGTTCACATTGAAAAAGATAGACTTCTAAAAGCCTGGTTCATTGTCTCTGTGTTAACTGTGACACAAATATGAAAATATAGACTTTACATAATTTTATATCTTTGAGATAGCTACAAAGAATTCTCATCACAAAACAGAGTAAAAGTCCACAGGTTGTTATCTTAAATTAAAGGGTTATGTTCAAGAAATAGATCACAGTTTACACGATTCCAGAAGATTTCAAAATCTAGGTAAAGGAGCAGAGTCTCAAACAGTAATTGCCACATTCAGTTAATCAAGCTCACCTACCACGCAGAGGTTACGATAAGATTAACCCCTCTCCATCACAGCGTCCCCTCCTAGTTCATTTGCATACGTTCTACAACCTGTAACCTATTCAGTATTTCCGTTGAAATAGTTTCTTTTTTATTTTCCCCTTGTCACATTCCTTTGAACCCAGCACTCAGTTCAACGCAACAAACGTGTCTTTCTAATGGCTATCCAGATGGAGTCAGTGACGCTATTATAAAATATGAGTATCTAATTGGAAAGTTGTTTGGACCTAAAATTTCTAAATAGGTCTTTACTTAAAACTACTTTGCCTTGAATACGTTTTAACTCTATTTGAAAAACAGATCAAAAAGGCTACATAGACGAGCTTTGACGCGGTGGGTCTTTGCGTATCTTATGCCACTAACCAGTCACTGGTAGCTGACCATAAAGGGTGCGTGTCTTCCACCAAATAACCCCCACTGACGTACAACAATGTCCTTGCCAATGCAAGGTTTGCTCTGTCCGCTCCATAATTGATTAATTGCACAACATTTGAGAGTTTAGTTGAAACAATTTGAGGTTCAATATTAAGTCCATGCTCGGCACCCTAAATCCGTAAACTGGAAGTCGGTCAACATATGGAAAAAGATAAATGACCGGCATCGCAGTGCAAGAACGTAAAAGCCATATTCCCATTGCTAAGGGGGTAAACCAAGTATGATCGGGATGGTAGGTCTGCGTTTACAATGCTCTTAAGTTAGGCGCATTTAAAATTTAACAAAAACCCACATGCTTTGCGGACAAAAATCTATCTTTCTATTGGAACTTTTCGCTTAACAAGAATAATAGTTCTTGCCAACGCAGATTGCTCAAAAATCAAAAGCACTAACAAGGCAGTCCAAATTCTGACTCGATCCTTCAATATTAAAGATGGGCATGAAAATTGTTTCTTCTCTTTCGATTCCATCCTGACTGTTTGTGCTTTATGGAGTGTCAGAAGGATGAAGCTTTTTATTGCGTAAATTATTTCTCTACTTTAATTTCAATTCTATACTTTCAGTAACCTTGCAGCAAAAATAGACCGCATTGTTGTTTTAGTGTTTAACCTTTTAACTACAATAATTATGAAGGTTTTTCAGCTGAATAATAATTATTGCATGCCTGCTAATATTCATCACGGTACGTACTAGATGGTGTGCAGGTATGTACTTCCCACTATTGTTCTATCTTCCGCTAAATGTTGCACTTACATCTTCTGAACACAGATACAATATATGGTGTTATACTTACTCCCATTACCCCCCTGACGTATTTGACTGATGATATAGTATGAAAAGCTCAATGGTGAAAATGTAGGACCAGAAGGGAATCGAACCCCGTCCTTCAGTGTTACAACGTGATGTGCTAGCAATTATACCATGGTCCCTAACCGTTGACGCATAGAAATTTGGAATGTCATTTGTTTCGATTGACGTCACTACCCCCCCGCCCCCCCCCCCCCCACCCCCCCCCCCCCCCCCCCCCCCCCCCCCCCCCCCCCCCCCCCCCCATCTCTCTCTCTCTCTCTCTCTCTCTCTCTCTCTCTCTTACTTTAATAAATCCCAGATGTGATGTGAGATAGATAGATCTGATCCACCCTGCAACTGTCGCATAATCTCTCAACATTACGCTATTGCTTTTTACAACCGGGCACATAGCCAATAGCGCTGATACTCTTTTGAAAACCTTTAAATGATATTTCGTTTAACACTTGTTTTTCTTAGCCCCACAACACAACCATTGCCCTCCGCAATATCATCGGTTGTCGAAAGCCCTTCCCGATACGTCGGGCATGGTAAACGAGTTCTTTCTTCAAAAAAGAATGTTTTGATAGAAACATTTACACCGCCTGGTCTCATACCATATCCAGTATTACACTTCCGCCATTTACCGGCTGCAGTCTCTCCATGAAAGACATGCATAAATTCACTACCGAATCTAAAGCTATGTTTTGGTCCTATAAATATCGTTTTAAGATAAATATTTGCTTAACGGTCAACATTATTTAAATTAGCGTCTGTATGTGACAACTCGATTAAATAGAAGTCATCACTTTTTACTTGCCTGAGCAAGATTGTTTGAATTCTGCTCTACACTGTATGCTAACATGTCCTGGCTAGAATTCGGACCACCTACATAAGATTCGTATTCTCAAACGAGGCAAGCTGCACATTCGATTTGAGAATGCAGTAGACGAGGGTTAGACGGGGTGGTGGGCTGATACCCAAAAATAATCATTGTATTTGAACAACATAAATATTAAGGGTTTACCAAAATTTGTCTACTGCCATAAACGTATCTGAAATTATTTAGAAACGTTTGAGTGGGGGAAGACATGAATCTACTGTGAAAGTCTCACAGCGAGTATCCTCTCCGTAAATCTTGGAGGGCCACTTAAATTGAAATGTGATGAAGAAGAAAATATTGAGAGAATGGTCTAACTAAGCCTTGTCCCAAACTGTTTAGTCCGTTTCTGAAACTGAAAAGTTTTATTTACAAAAGATGACTAGGCACCTGCAGGAGCGACGTCCCCAGTAATCAACTACAGTAGTGCTTATATATATATAAATTCTACATGGTACAATTATCGGTGGGACCCACAACCTGCTTCTAAATTATCAAGAGCTGATACATAGGATTCTTCAAAATGGTTAACACATCCTTTCACAGTCGTTGAGGATGTTTTTCTCTTCCATTGTGCAGGAATAACGTATCTTATAAAATCTGTTATGAACCCCTGTGTACTGAAAGTTTAAAACATCTAGTGAAAATCGATTAACTGAATAGAAGGGTTTCACTATATCCTACTTTGTCTCAACATCTTGATAATTTATACAAAGTTAATATTGGCATCTTGCTAAAGTTCTCAATGAGCAGTGATGACATCGCAAAATTTTGGGCCTTTTGTTTTTACAGCACGTCGAGGACTGTCATAGTAAAAGAGAGCTCCTGCAGGCACACTATTCATGATCAGACTTAGAAACAGTGACCTAGTCATTTTTAAGATTAGAAGGGGTGGAAACCGCGGTTTTAGGTTTTAAATAAAGATTAAATGAAGTGTGAAAAGTACCGTGACCTCCTCTAAATACAGACTTAAACGAAAATTAAATTCAACATTGTTGCCCCTTTTTGTCACCAACTGTTACACATCCAATATAGTAAAAGTCTATGCTAAAATATATTCAAAAAAATGGAACTTATCTTAAACAATAATTTTGAGATGAATACCAATTTATATACAAGTCCTTCGAGACAGGAGAAACCAAGTAGTGATTATATCATACGTGTTGCTTGCACGACGACATTTGAAAATGTCTGTGCCGTGTTATACAAGAGTCGCTATTTATTACACGGGAATTCCATATTATTAAAATATACAAGTAAACGATTCGTGTTTTCGTCTATATATGGACATCAGACTTTTAACATGTAAAGAACTGCCTTACAAGATCACTTGCGTCCTGTTTCTCTATGATGCCCGTCCTTTAGCTTAATAGCACTTCACCTTATGCTTTACCTATAATGACTCCACTGTTATCAAGAGAACCGTTGAGCAATTTAAAAGTCAATATCAAGCCCTGCTACTATCCCTGCTGGGCATGTGCGCAAAGCTTAATATGTTAGGCAATTGACAATTTGATTAGTCGGCGAAAACACAAACACTCAACTACGTGAATGGGGCAGTCAATGTTCCAAACTCGTAGGTGGCGTTGAGACACAGCCCCGAATTGATATGCATAGATTTCTTTTAGTTGCACCCCCTCCCCTCTCCGAAGTAGGATCCAAATGTCGATAGTATAAGTAAATCAGCAATTATCCTGCCGTGTAGTTTTGACGTTGAGAGTTTTTCTACTGTCGGTTATCGTAGAGTTGTAATGGAGCCTTGAATGATATACTGCATATTTCAGATTCTATAACTAGTGGATTGCATTATTTTAGAAAGTTCATTCCCTGCACTATGTACTTGGTATTCGTAGGCCTACATACCATTTTGTTGTTCCGATAAAGATGTTCGTATTTAGATAGGTTTTCAAATTCTATAACACTTGCCACTTTACCTGTATTTCATTGTGAGACTTTTTGAGTGATATTGTTTGTTAACCACAAACAGCCACTCATCTTCCACTTTTCTACAATATGTTACGTAGACCCTGATATTTTGAAATTGAGTCCTTTAATATCACAAGTTTTCTTCTAATTTCTTTTTTTAACATAAACATCAGCTAGTAGACGAAATATAAATTGCCAAATCCTGAACAGTACTTAACCCCACATGGCACGGGGAAGGGGGTAGGCCCGCGGTTGTGGAGATAATGTAATTACTTTTAACGCTTTACTCTAAACTGTTGAAATTTTCATAACCTTTCCTAACTTTTCCTAACCCTTCCTAACTTTTCCTAACCCTTCCTAACTTTTCCTAACCTCCAGTTACCAAAAAAGTAGGTCATCACTGCTTGTTGCCCGCTCAGGTGAGCCACATAGATAATTGACCATATGCGGTCACAATTTTCAATGGGCTGTAACTATCGTCTTTTCTTAATTTTGGCTTATTTATCTGTAGAATTGTTTAAAATCAAATTCTAAATACATTTATGATAATTGCTAATTAACTTTCATTAGATGTTATTATTGCTTTGCTGACGTCATAATACGATTTCTAACACTGACACATGTTGATACCTTAAAATAAAACCCAACATAATGAAAACAAGCCAAAATATAATAAATACAGCAAAAAGGCATGTAAAATAGGCATTAGAATATGTAAGTTGTTCCGCTTTTAAAATTTTTCAAACATGTCTTCAAAGTTCTTTAGCTTAGAGCTTTGTGATTTCTCATATTCCAAATTTCTATCGATTGTTGTCACGAGTACTCTTGGGTGTCTCAAGTTGTTGGAATGACATACAATTCTAAGACCCAAAACAACTTTTTAGGGAAATATTTCTATCATTCGGCAAAACAAAACAGTTTGCAGTTCCAAGATATACATCTGTCAAACATCTTAGACTTGACTGCCTTATTTTATCATACTAATTAAAACTCATCTTCAACAATCATTTCACAATAATAAACTTTACATTCAACGTTAATGGCCTTACAGTATTTAAAACTTTGATATCAATGGGCATAACTAAGTTTTATAGCTGGACCTACATGCTCTCTTTTCATTAATATGGATGGCCTACCCGAGTCTAAGAACAATATCTTGAGCAATCGCCGAGATACGCCCTTTCAAACTTTGAGTCATGCCTATGCAAACCTTGTTATTTGAACCCAATTCATACATCAATGAATTTAGCAAAATTGAGTGTTTTCGTGCCTCGTGCAAATTCAAACTGCCACTCAGATAATACAAGACTTGAACGTTATGTTCTTAAACGGGCATTCCGAGGGAGAATCATCACGTTCAAGTAGTTTTAATTGAGAGTTAATGTTAGTGCCTTAATGTTAATAAACAGGTATATCAGCAATCAGAAACTTTTAAAATCATAAACCAGAGCAAGAAAGATTAAGATTGTTAAATAAATTCTTATAAGGATTAACACTATTGAACAACGATCTATATTATGGAGACACTCTTGCGGATCTTTAACGTACACGGTAAAACCAAAACAGGGCACCTAGCCGTAGGCCCCTACAAACAAAGTCAATTCATCCAGCAAACATTCTGGAAAGCGAGAGATGTGATCGTCCCCCTGAGCTGTTGGTTCCGTCAACCCATTATGTATTGCCATTTGCATAAGCTCAGTTTCTCTAGGCAAAAAGGGCAATGCATTGGAACAAATTTGAGAGTAAAGTTGCATTTATTGATGTATCTGAACATCCCTTTCTGAGTACAGTATCAAATTGCTACGTTGTCAGAATTGTCTTCCTGCAGCGAATCTGAAAGAACCTAAGGATCTAAGGATCGTGTAACGTGATTCAACCCAAAGTGAGAAACGTCTCGGAAACTTTACAATAATACTATAGGAAGTTATTTAACCACCAGCAATAACAGATTATGAGAACTATACTGTGAATGAGATTATGGCAATGTAAATACAAGCTAAACATTTGTAAAATGATGTAGTATCACAACAAGCAAACGTAGCTCAAGCGTTGAATTACCTACCGGTCTTACTTCCCTGTGAGGCAACTCCTCTCATTTTTCTCGTAGTGGTTAAAGTGAAAAGGTTGAAGATTAGAGAATCTTTCTACTCGAATTATTCCAACCATCTTAAACGGTTATAGACCTCATTTTAAATGCAATTTACTACTGAATGAGAAAGCATACACCAAGCACATCCGTCACCATCTAAGAACTGCAAGCCAGTCTTCGCACTAACCACTTCCTGTTGAGAGTTGCTATGGCACTGAAAACATTTTCTTTCACTTGTCTTCCATATCGGTTTGCTAAGGGCCCAGGATCGCTCACGAAGGTCAGGGGGGCAAGCTGGGGCGCCACCCTAATGAGAGAACTCACTAGCCTATTCCGCCCCACCTGACATTCTTATCGCCATATACATTTTGCACTTTAGTATATCATAACGCATCGGAAACCAAAAACGTAGGACCTATGGAACGACTATTGGATGACTCTTGCCCATATATATGTTTGATGAAGTATTCCTGAAAAATATGCCTTCCGTGAGATATAACCTCAAACAGCGCAAAAAATTTGTCTTTTGGCCTTAATGAACACTTTTCTTACGATTTTAAAATAATGTCTTGGTGTCAATGAATGGATACCACTTTTAGGATTATTTCCAAAGCATGATTAAACTTGTGATCCCCCCCCCCCCTTGATATTTTGGAAATCCCCACCGTCCCACCTCTCTTAGAGGGCCGGCCTCGTCAGGGCCAAGATTCCCTTGGAAAC
>JAAAKM020002394.1:0-11082 GCA_010016025.2 Alatinidae sp. Z8VKAUB7J3 | reverse complement strand
CTTTAACTCTAAAATAGTACTATGAGAAATGTGCAGACATTCACAGCAATGATATACATTCAGATTCTGATTTTAAAGTCAAAAGATGTTGAGGATTGGCTCTAATTCCTTACATGCTGTTTGAAGGTCTACCACTCTTTAATACACCCTCAAAATTCCATCCTTTGGTGTTTATTGCAACAAAGCAAGAATGGCCTCAGAACCATCTACTAAAAAGCACAAATATTAATACCTCTTCAAGCCTTCCACTAAAACTGTCTAGCTCAGCTTTCTGCTCCTGGAATACAAAAAATACAGTCTACATCAGCACCTGAACGTTAAAATGGGCTTTAGACACTCACACAAATGTCCGACACTGGTAATAAGTTATTTCAGTTCGTGAATGCCTACATAACACAGTGATAAAGTTCTATGATAATGCTACTCTATGATCTGGAATGTTTTAAAAATAATATACAAAGCACATCCATTTTATTTATATTATTTACTATTTGTTTAATAGCTAATACATGTATGATAAGTGTAAGAGGTAAAAAGTAATAAACACTTCAGTAGCAACACTGTTTGACGCTGCCTTGGACAATATTCCTCCTAAAGGACTTGGCTTTTTCAGATTGCTTCCTTATCACCAGATTACATCCTTAGGCTTTCAAATACCATAACCAAATGTTATGGTGCTTCTTGGTTGTGTTTTTGTGACTGATATTACACTTGGCAATAAATCAGAAATAGTGACTAATTAATTCGACGCCTGCAGTACCTGCAACCACACCACAGCAGTCTTCTTAACACAGAAAACGAGCAGAAAAGTACATTGATGACAAACCTGAAGGCCAAACAAAGAAGACTTTGCTTCTTCGATTTGCCTCTGCAAACTGCCAATCCGTTCTTTGTATCTGATTCGGAAACAAATAAATATGACAACAGAGAGGTGTTGACGTATGATGAGGCTTCGAATAAGAAGCAGTTTCTTGAAAGAGACAGCTCTAAGAACTTTGTTACACACGACTCGATTTATGAATATCTCGCTGATCTTAATCTAATTGCATTCTTGAAAATATTAACTTAATTAACTGCCGCATGTCATGGACGGAATATCATCCTCAACGATATTGGGAATGAGATGACATACATGATGCCGCATTTTCACTATCTTGGCAAATATATACTATTCCATTGAATTGCAACAACACGCTATCGTGCTATTCTAAGCTGTGCTTAAGATTTACTGCTTTACTCTGAAGAATAAGATTGAGATAGATATGCTTAGTCAAACTTCCAAAAAGACAGGAACCAAAACGAGTAGACTAATTCGAAGAGTTGCTTCACTAATAATAAGTCCAATAAAAGACTGCTATCCTAACATGTGTCACGTATTATACATGTAAATCATCATACATCTAGCCTTTCTGATTGCTAATGTTTCACACCACCACCACCCCTCATAAACCTTTCTGATCGCCGCCCTATTACGTTATTGGGAACCATTCACAGTATATCTGAAATCTGTTCTAGCACTTCTTTGTTATATGTATCCTGTGCCAGGTATTACAGTGTAAAATAGTCATCCAATAGACACCGTGTATATCATTTCCTTTTAGGGAACACAGTGAATCAGTTCATAAGCTAATAAATTGATAAGACCCAGACACCAAACCTGGTCATGGCTCAAAAGAGCGTTCGAGTCTCGAACTCTCATGGCATGCAAAGGTAATCAAGTACATTTATTATCGTAAAAACTAAAAACGTTGCTCTGTTACTTACCTTACATAATTCTCATTGACTTTGTCTCTTTCTTTTTGTTCGAACTGATAGAAACAAAGAGAAGACAAAGAAAGATTTGGTGAGTATAATTTCAGGAAACCCATTTTAAGTTCTTCACCATAAACACCCATTTATGGCGTGTTTCTCATTGAGTCAGCATCCATTCATTAACTGGCACAGACGAAGGAAATATTGACTTTTGGGGGCTTTCGCACTAAAGATTAAATCAATTTGAAAGCGCTGATCACGAATGTGTGATTTCAGTGGACGGCCTTTTCTCATTTGAATTATCAAATAAAGGGAGTTACGCAGGGCAAACAGTTCAGTAGTAAACTAAAATGTTCGTTTCGCCTTCACAAAAGTATGTGATTCAAAATGAAAGAAGCGATGCTAGATCCCTTCACAATGTGTCAGCACTACGGATCAAGCATGAAGGAGAGACTGGGGGTGGGGGGATGAGGGTTAGGGTCTCATTTACTTTCTGCTACATCCACATGAAGGTTAACCACATCAACAAGTACTAGGTGAAAGCAAAGTGAGTGGCATACAGTAGAGGTTATCTTATTGCAAAAAGCCGCTTCAAATGAAAGCTTGAACAGCTTCTGATCATGTTATACTTCTAATGGCCATATATGACGTCCATAGATGTATCCGGACCCTTTTTATTTGTCGTCTAGAATAACAAGACTCCAGCCCTTCCCTAGTCGTGTTGACATCACATATAAATAGTCTCCTGGCACTTGAATTTTCAGAAGTGCTGTGATTTAATGTCTGAAAGATCAGCCATCATTTCAACGTTGAATTTGTTTCTCACCATTCGTCTTTCTGTGGAATCATTAAGATTCGTTTACAAAGTGTAAATTGACCTTTACTGTAGCTATTTTGTATGGATCTTTGTTTCATGTTTTGAATCCATTTCCATCGATCACCCTCGAAATTTACATTAAATAGTACACCAACATGTCACTGGCGGATACACATTCAAAACCGAATTGTATTCTTGACAATGTTTCTTCAAGACGCCTTAAGGTCCGCTTCCTATTTCCAGCGGAGCTGTCTTTAAAACACCGAAACGCAGTCATGGCACAGTTTGCTATTCTTTGTGTCACCGTAATCAGAGTATTGTATTCAGGTAACGTCGCAATTTACGCAAACCGAGCTCATCTCCTTGTAAACGCGGACTTTCTTACCTGTAAATCGTCCAGTTCCTCCAGGACGCGTGTTTTATCTTCTAAAGCTTCTGCACCAGCATGCAAGACTCGTGTGCTCTACAACGACAAGCAAAAAAATCATCGCCTTGCAGGTCGAAAGAATTAAGATACCATAGGTCACAAAAATGAAAAGCAAGAAGACGGGGCTGTACTTTAAGTCTAAATAAACCGTTGGTCATACTTCGATGAACTTAATATGAATATTTCCATCATCAGGATCACTGCCAAATTGCTTTAGAACGCCACGAGCCAACACAAACATTTTATTTGACTATTTACGATTGTCTGTTTAGTAACAAGGCATTTGATTCATAAAACTGAAATGTAAAAGCAATCGCTTTTGAGTTAGAAACTGTAAACCACAAGAAGTCGTCGAGAGAATATAGGGGCTTATCTAACAAGGCGTGGTATTTGCTATTGTTAGAAGTTTGATCAGATTTGGATTTACTTCGAGTCCTCCCCCGATTAAACACAGCATGAAGATCTATTAAAAGATAAAATAACAACATAAATGGGTATGAACAGCGACAAATTAAGAATTTCTGCCAGTGAGCTAATCGAAATGCAATCTTCTGTGAAACCTAATAATTCAATGTGGTATGGCCATGGGTATACAATTAAACGTTATGAAAAGGGAGGAGAACTTATTTCACTTGTATTTAACTAGTTACAAATGCAGACAGTGAAAGAATTTGGTGCTCTTAGTAATGTTTGTATCAATCGATTGATACGAGACACAGATCAAACTTTTCAGCCTGAAATCCGGTCAGACTACAAGGAAGGGTATCGATATTTTAGATGACTTGCAACTCTAACTACTGATAGTGGAAAGCGTAAGACCTTGATTACTATTAATAGTTCATGGTTTTCTGGGTCACGTGGAACTACGTAAGAACATGACGTGCAGTGCCATTATGATGACATCATATCATCGACAATTTTCATCTATAATATGATTTGAGGCATCGATACAAGATTGGCCAAAGAACCACATATCACTCAACGAGCAGCAGCAGCAGCAGGGTGAAACAAACTTTCTCGTACTGATATACTTACGACAGTAACATATACCATGACACCAACTCACTAATTAACAATACTTTGATGAGAGACCTTCAATACTGACCTTTTCCAACTGTCGTGTTAGCATCAGAACATTTTCCTGAGGATGTCGGAAAATAGGTAATAAATCTAAAGAATACTTGAAGTATCTAAAGTTTTGTTTACATACTACATGAACATTAAAATTGATGCATTTGCCTTTATTGAAATCGTTTACATTCTATCTTGAACATCAATGTGTAGACATCTAAGAATGGAAATGATTGGCGTGGAGGCTTATATCTCTTGTGAGGATGTCCGTCTAACCAGTTCAACAATGTACGAGTGTATCCTTTCGCCAAACCCATCACTTGTCTTTTACGAAGCAAATGGTATTAGTTGTTTCAAGCCTTTGCAAAAGTTCGTCTTCAAAACGACAACCCAGTCACATTTGCGCCATATAAATGGGCTACTCCAACCACCGCCTTTTTCATACAAAGGTGAAAGTAGATGTTTGAAAATAAACGAATAATTTCGATTTTCGAATAAATTTAAACATTAACATACCAGAGTGTGCAAATATAAGGCAAAGATAAGAACAGCTCTCAAAACAACAAATCGATTGATAAAGATGAAGTATGTATGCTCTGCCAGGGGAAACGCACCTTTTCAGTTGTTTGCAAGTCTTCTCTTCGAAAGACCTGCTCAAAATATTGCTAGTTTGCATGCAGATATTTAAACTACACAAAAAGGTGTGGACGGGGTTTAAGTAATTATACATTTAAGAGGAAATTCTCTTCCATATACTAATTAACAAAATCTACATCAGATATTAATAATGGGATACAGCGTTTCATTAAATGATAATACCATTTTAACTCTAAAAAAATGTGACCGAAAGAAAGAGAGGAAAATGGATATCTTCAGCGCTTACATTAGCATCCTTCAGTTTAGTCTCCAGATCTGTTTCAAAGAAAAGAGATTAATTAGTTAAGGCAAGAATTATTTTCACATCTGATTATTAAAAGCAGAATTCAACGAAGTTAATCATCAAACGATAAAGTACTATCATCAGGCTTGTGTTGGATCTTGAAAACAGATAACTAAGTTGTTATCTAAGTTTCGAAGAGAGAAAAATATTAATAGAAAGAGGAGAAGATAACCCATGAAATTGTAAATAAAGTTGCTTTTAAGGATTGCCATCGATAAGATACGTTGAGCTCCAATACAGACTGAACTAAGCTTGCAAACAAAAAGCAATATAAGATCCTACTACCCTTTAATACGCATAATTCTTTCAATAATATGTTCAGTAGTACAGGGCGGTTTACCTATTGAAGGCGTCATACATTTAAGATTGAATAAAGACACTTCTCTTGTTGTTACAATTAAAGTGAGTACTTTACGCTGACAAGTATAAGTTTCCCTCTGTCTAATACATATTACCTTAAAATACACGTGCAAGTCTAGCAATAACTACAATAAGACACTTCATATTTCTAGACAACACGAATAGAAACAGCTCTGTTAATAACAATCAAGGCAGCATTAGAACTCAAGCTAAAAGTCTTTACTTCTCTTTTGGAGCTCCAAAGTTGCCACTAATTCATTCTGTTTTTCCGTTTCATGGACAAGATAACTCTTTTCTTGATTGGCCGATCGAACAAGGTCCTAAAATCAAGTACAAAGACGTAAATCGAGGGTACAATACACATTAAACAGTGAAGAGGCAACGCAGATCAACACCAAAACAGCAAAATTCCAAGTAAAGTGGAATAGAATGGCTCCCTAAACCAACCCGCTCGCAATTCCTGGGGTACAGGCTGGACGTTTGGGGTTCATGAAGGCAGATTAAAATGGGAATGGAATGAAAGAAAAAGAGCAATAGAATCGGACTTTTCTCGGCTTAAGTTAAAAACAAACTACACCTTTATATGCTCGTTTATTTCAATGGAGAGTAACAGAATCCTTGGTTCCAGAACGACACTCATTTAACTTACGTTTTCCTTATGCGGCCCATGTAGCATGCTTTACAAAGCAATTGACCTACAATTAAATTGTACTTTCCCTGGCCTTTAAATGTTTCTAATGTCAGTTGTGAGGGTAAGTGGAGGCGTGATTCTCGTCTCGCATAGGAATTCAGTATGCGTCATGGGTTAAAGTATATTTACAAAGAAATGAACTTCTAATCTGCAAGGAGACTGCCCATTGACTACTTTCGCTTATTGTTCCATTTCCTACAGTATTCATCAAAATGTGACATTAACATGACATACTGTATTTGAATGACTGGCCAGGATTTATCCTTTTCTTTTTGAAGACGAAAGAAAAGCCTACTACGAATAACTCATGCCATCGACTCACCTGAATTCTTTCTTGCGCTTTCTTCAAATGCTGGCGGTTTGCCTCTTGTTCATCTCTCAAAGAAAGAAACAAACTTCTGCACTTTCGTATCCTTTCCTGGAAAGATTAGTGAAAATAAATAATTGGTTCTTTAAAGTTTAAAGGAATAGATGTTGATTGAGCTTGCAATTCATTGGTATTTATCACATCAAACGGTAATGAGGAAACAATCGAAATTCGCTCGTCGGTGATTTCTTCTATGTTGGCTTGTCAGGTATTGGACGGGAATGAAGTAGATTGTAAATTACAAATATAATTATTATAAAATGATTATCTTACGACGGATATAATAGACATATTTCAACTTCATAATATCAGGTAACGTCGATATACGGTCATATTACAATGAAAGGCTTCGGAAAATACTTCTTGCCTTACAAGTTCATATCAAATCCTACCAGGACACTCCTAGCACATTTTCATTTGAAGAGTAAAAACGGGAACATTATTGATTCAATAAATGACTCTGATTATCCAAATCGTACAGATGTTATGAGGATATAGCATAGTTGTGAGTAAAATGCCACTGGTTAAAAAGAAATTACACTATAATTACAAAGAAGCACCAAATGCTTAATACCAAAGAAACAAAGCAATACCCACCAGTATTTCAAGGCTCATTTTCCTCGGGTCAGTATTGTCAAACTCTCTCATACCTCGTACCTGTAATTAATTAACAGTATATGCTTTAACATTTGTCTTTAAATAATATGATTTGCCATAAATTAACTACAAAGCACCCGAGGCATTGAATTAACTACTTACTTCTACTATTACTACACATAAGCCCTGTTAATCATGACATTCACTCGATACTACCCATAAAACACACCAATCGGTGAAAAAAGTGAAGCCCCTCTTTTCTCACAGCTACCCTGGTATCACAAAACACATACACTCCATACGAAATGCCTCTTTCTAACGGTAGCTCTCGATCAACAATCAGAATGTTTGAAAACGGAATGGTTACGATGGGCAAAAGCTAGCATACTCACAGGAATAGTCTCGTCCGTGTCATCGATGACACAGTCCACCAAATTTTCCATCTCCATATTGATATTTCGAAGAGTTTGCTGAAAATGTAGGTAAGGAAGCCAATAAATATATTATAGCTGAACATCACTGTATTTGAAATAATTAAGTCTTAATAGACAAAAGTGCAGCCATATGTAGACACTTGGTAAGACTCAACTTGACCCAAACTAACCCTTACTTTAGGAGGAGGCAGGTAACACACTATTTTGATGGTACACAAGCGGAATATTATGGGGTAGAGGGGGGCTGCTTAGCCTCTAAGTACAACCTGAAGAAAACGAACAATGAATAATTGGTGTAAATAAATGGTGTAAATAAATGGTGTAAATTCTACTGGTTAGGAGTTTGGTAGGAATTTGTGAACAACCCATACCTGATAGGCTTCTCTGGTGCACAGAAGAGTCTCCTGGTTCCTTCGCAGCTCCGCACCGAGTTCACTAACCCTACGATTAAGAAAATAGTAGTAGAGTAGAGTTGGATTTATCATAAAAATTATGTGTTCTAATATCACGACTATATTATTCAATGAATCTTGTGACAATTGCTTGGCAGTTACGAAGGTTATAGATACAAATTGTTAAAGGAAAGAAACAAATAACCATAAAAGCAGAGTTAACAGACGAAATTGCAGAACCAGTGATTAAGAAACACAACACAACAATGCAAAACTGTTTGTGTGCTTTATTCAATCTATTACAGTCTCTCACATACACATCTTAAATGTGTATAAATCAAGAAGCTCCAGAAAAAAACAGAATACTCATCTAATATGGGAAATTATCAAAAGTATTTATCTGCCTGAGTTCTTCAACGAGTCTCCTTATTCTCACGATTGTAACTTCGATTAGATTATATGCAACATTAATTTCAAACTGATAACGAAGCAAATCTACAAAGGCTGACGGCAATAACACCAGCAACCATCACTGATCCAATTAATTACCATATTTTCTACAATAAATGCCACCCTCTTATAAACACCACATCTTCAAGAGTAGCATTTATTAGAAAACAGACCCAACAAGAAATTAAAACTAGCTTATCAGATTTTTACATGTTTTCCAACATTAAATTCTGCTTTCTCCGCTTTAATGCTTTTCGTTTTGTAGTAAACGCTGCCCTTTATTGAACGTCGCACCAAAAGCTGAGGTTGGTAATAAACGCCGCGGCGTTCATTAGAAAAATACGGTAACTGTTATCTACGAACCTGCTGTAAGAATCACCAGCATCTTTCGGTTTTTGGTTCTACAAGAAAAGAAAGTAGGTTGGAAAAACTGTCACTACCCAAAGTGGATAATAAAACTTTTAAAACAAAAAAGTTACAATCAATCAGTGGCAAATATACTAAAATTAAATGATACTTGCCTCAAGGTACAAATCACATTATAGTTGCTTTAACCTTAAAAATAAGCAGTGACAATTTTGAGAAATGAACAGCATTCTCTGCTCACAGGCAATAACTATCATTGTTCAAAAAAGGGGAACTAAATCATTTAATGTCCTGCTCTGAGAGCTGCGGTGTTACACCATGAATTTGATAGTTGGGGTAAAAGGTTTTCAAGTTCGGGCTGGGTGTAAAGATAATCTTTCTAACGACGTTAATTAGAAGTAAATTAAATCTGATACACACCTTTTCTTCTAAATCTCTCCTGATGATTTGGTATCGCTTTCGTATTCTTCGATTGTCTTCAGTGGCTCTACAATCAATTACAATGAATCACAACCAATGACAATCAGATATAAGATGCGCAAATAGAAGACAGGTAGTGAATCATTACATGTGATACTATGCCATTTCTGATTCTTCCACATGAAAAATTAATATCACTTGTAACTGCATTATAAACTTGCAGACCGCAACCAAAGACTATTCATTGTCTAGTCAATATTACAACTCAATACTTCCCTATCAATTGGCTTTCAAGCACCTTCCGATTTCGGGTACCATCCCCAAGACTTCAGCGGTATGGTCCTTACTTACGAAGAAATGCTGTCGTAAAATATTGGAAAACCCAATGGTAGAGTAACTTGTTCTTACTTTCCTAGATCTGACTTTATTTTTTCCAATTCTGTTCCATGAGTTTCCCTTTGATTTCTCACTTTAGTACGTTCTTCTTCAAGTTGGTTCTACAAAGAAAATATAATACAAATTTAACAACAGATGTAAGAAGGAAAATGGGAACTTTAGTATCTAAATTTGTCCCTAATTTCGTAGGATGACAATGTTACTGAGGATAAACTGCTTTTAAGAGAAAACAAGCAACGGTAAGTGTTTGGAATATTATCGATCTTTAATTTTATCAGAATCAAGTTTTCCCCGCAAGCAACGATTGTGTTGCGTTTTACTAATTATCGCCCCGTTATAAACAAAGATATTCCTTGCAGCGCATAGGCGCATCAGAAAACTGTAACGTCAAATTTGAGTTGTATAAAAATATGTTATCATGTCCTACATTAAGACAAAAAAGAGACGAATGACAAGCATTATCTTTCTCCTATCGAATGCTGGGAAACTGCAAAAACTGATCGGAAAAGGGTGCAACCATTTGAATTCTGGATCGAAAATCATGAGTAGGTTATCAATAAATCGGAGGCATTTGAGTGCTTAACAACATCGATAGGAACACCTTGAGCGTTATAAGGTTTAGTTTTTAATATTTCTCACGCATTGCTATGTGATGGGGGCATTTATAAGAGGTCTTATGACAGCTGAAATTCAATCAGTACACATGTGATACACTTAAAACAAGATTCGTCGTGCGTTGTATAAGATTCAAATCTGCCAACAAGAATCAGACAGTATAGCAAACCTGCTGACAGGAGAAGAATTTGAAGGCAAATGATCTTACGACACAGAAGAGATTATTATCAGTTCTTTAATTACACTACATAAAAGGTCAAACCAAATGACACTTACGGAACTAACATTATCATTGCTACAATAAGGTACAGAGTACTTATAACTCGTTGGTGTCTTGCATGTTCATTCCTTTTATTACCATTTAAGACATGATACTCTTCACCAATCGGAGCTACTAAATTTATACCTGATAAAGAGGATAATTCCAAGTAATTTGACCCAGTAGAGCAATAGGGTAGGGTAGAGCAGTAGGATACGCCTCTTACATATGAGATTGTGGACTATCCTGATAACGGATTTCTAATGCTCACCTTTAAAGACATGATCTCATGTTCATATCGAGTTCTTTCTAAATTAGCCTTGTCATTTAACTCCCTTGACAGCCTTTCTTCTTCAGCCTTTAAAAACGAACAAAGTTAAGTCCACACTTGTAGATAAGCAAACCAAAGACCAAAACTAAAACGTACAGAGTTATCTTCATTAAACGCAAATAAATAGCACTTTAACCGGGGGCCATGGCGATAACAAGGACCTACCTTTGAAGTCTCATTCGGCTATATCCTCAAAAGCCAAACTCACTCAAGGCATAGCGATATAACGACAGATACAGTATTTAAATATCTTATTCCATTGGTATGGAGATATGACACGTCTATGATACCCCCCCCTCCCCCCCTGACTGCGAGAGAACAAATTTTCTCAAGAGTATATGACTAATACGACACTGCTACTACGTTCTCATACTATCGCTAGGGGACACAATGCCTT
>JAAAKM020002393.1:0-13483 GCA_010016025.2 Alatinidae sp. Z8VKAUB7J3 | reverse complement strand
TCTAGAGTTAATTCTTTTGCAAAAATTTCACTTTATGACAGCTGATACATTAAGTGGAGGCAAAAATACTGAATAAAGGTTGAGCGAGTCCGGAGGGACGAAACAGACATAATTTGATATAATATATTAAAGTTCTAATGCTTCTTTAAGGAAATTTAAGGAAAATTACTTAAAAGACACAGACTTTAAACAGACAAAAAGCTTAATGGAACTTAAGGCTTGACATACTTTGAATCTTCTTGTGTCATGGTTTTGTTTGAATTTTTGTGTGAACACTAAAACCACTAACTTTATAAGTTTGTTTCCATTACAATTTAACTTCATCTGTTTGAGAAGTCCTTAGCATGGGATCATTCAAAGAGAACGTACGCTCAAATTTGACGATTTTTACCCCCGAATTTGGACTTGAGGATTGTTAAGTTGTGTACGAAGCAAGAACGAGTGAATCCCAGGGAATGCTAAAACAAAGTTGATGTCACACCTAGGAGCCAAAGAATACTTATCGGGTGTAGAAGACAATCTAACATACATTTTACTAAAACAGTAATTAATAAAATTAACAGGATACCCGTTCTTTACAAGAATGTTACGTAGTTTACAGAGTCCACTATTGAAGGACATATACGTGGAACAAATATTGAACATACGATTGACAAGGGTGAAAATTAAACTTCTCTTATGCTCAATAAGAAGAAACTGTTTAACCTAGTAAATAAGCTTGTAAAAGAGGGTTACGTAGTGGTGATACGTAGTGGTATTTAATGTAGTCCTATGGTTTAAGTTGAGGTCTTAACTCGGCGTGTTTGATGTTTGTAATTAGTTATCTGATCATGGTGAAAGAATACACCAAAGCTTGTAAAAATGGTTTGTTTCATTATATACTTTCGTTCCTAGACTTTATCGAGATATTTCGAGATCAGAAATGTCACAACAACTTCATGGAAGAAAAGACTCACGCGTATCAATTCTTTGTCAAGCGTCCGGACGTTCTAGCATTAACACGCCCACCCCCTGTGCGCTTTCGTACGCTTTTGGGATACCCCCTCCCTCCTCAGAGCGTACGTACTTTATGAATGACCCCAATATGCATCTACCTCCCTCTGCAATTCAATCAATAACACTCTTATTTTACCGATAGTTCTTTCATACACGCCGATTGACTAATCCCCCCTTACTTTCTACCTCTTAACTCCATGCATCATTAATACATACGATATTCGATTTTTATTTCGCGTTAGTCATTTACCTTGCTTCGAATGTTTGCCCAACAACAATATATTGCTTAACGACAAGGGAAACGAAAGTTAGGTCTGAGTCATTGAAAGATTTGTATTTCAGAGAATAAAAAGCGTATATCTTGCAAAGAAACTTCAAACATGAAATTGGTAACGATATAATCATGTGTAGAAACATTCTGTTTAACGGTACATTAATCAATTTCACACACTCAAGCAAAGTATTTCGGCTTGACTCCTCTTCTAGCATGACTACATGCCCGGAGAAAAGTTAGAAAATTCATTCTAGCCAGGTCAAATGTTAACCTAAGCTTATCCTGTCAAGTTTGTATGATCAGAATTTACTTAATATCTTTGATAATAACCGTAAATGACCGATTAAGTGCCCGGGGCGCTTATTTAAAAACAAAAGTTTTTCGGTGGGAGCTTATTCGGACTGGGCGCTTATTAAGCAAAGGAAAAACAGATACCTAAAGATACATGATCTTTCTATAGAATAGATTGAAATATAACGTCAACGAGACTATTTATTTGCGAGAGAATGTAGACGTTTTTGAGGTCGAAAGTCAAGGAAAATTCAAAAAGGTTTTTTTTTCTTTTTCACCCATCCAATATGTACTGCGGGCTTATACAGACCTTGGCGCTTATTCGGACCTGGGCGCTTGCAAGAAACATTTTTCCCAAACTGGGAGCTTATTTGAGCATGGGCGCTTATTTGAGTCTTGGGCGCTTAATCGGTAATTTACGGTAAATTTTTATAGGTATATTGGCGAGATGGCATTAAAATTTGAAAGTCAAAGAACACAAAAACTTTGAAGTGAAAGATTGTGAAAATAATTTGTATCAGAGCGTGTATCATGTTGATGATTTTCTGCGCCTCATGTCACTAGTACTCGTTATGTTCGCTGTGCTGCCGAAAAACAAACAATAGTACACAAACTAGCAATGTCCTTACAACTGGAAACTTTAACTTAAGTGACGGTTGAAGCTAAGTCACATACTTTCTTTACATGATTGACTTCATATACTGGTAGTTGTAGGAACAGTGGCCTTGCGGAAATGGATCATTGGCAGTTACATAGGAGATCAAAAAGAATTTACAATTAATTAGCAGACTATCTTCAGTTTCTCTAGGTCTCTGTCCCACGTTTTTCGAAGAAAGGCTTTCACTTCCTCCCCTTCTGCGATATATTCAATTGCTTGTCTAGAAAGTTTGGCAAGTTCACTTTTGCTCAAGTGGAAGGTCTTTCCAGCTTTGTAATATTCTTTAGAAACCGACGTGCAAAAAATCCCTAAAAAGTAAAAAAAACTAAATGTTTTTAAAAAGTGACATGAAGATGATAGGCATTGAAAGTCAAACTTCGGACCCACCAAACGTTTTTGAGCTCGTTGTGTCGCAATTCCTAATGCTAGCTGCTAATTAGTAAACTACCTTCCGTGGCACAACTCTATGTAGATTTGATCAGGGCTTTTGATGGGCAGGATGTATCTAGCTGAAAATATGGCACAGCTTTCTATTTCCATTCAGTTTACGATTCCTTGTTACCACTGTGCCACGTATATGCCACCTTGGGGAAAGTGGACAAGGGTGAAACATATGATATGCCCTAGGCTCATGGAAACTTTGTGGGATAGCGTTTCAATCCTATCATTACCATTCAAAACCAGACAGTAATTTCCCCAGAGATAATGTACCAGACCAGATCTAGGTAGGGGAACAGGCAACACCATACGAGATTATTGGTCGTTAATCAGTCAGTAATAGAGGTGCAAGGCGGTTTGTACCATTTATAGAGCTAAATATTTAAATCACAGAATTCGATTTGAAATTGTGGAGAACAGTTGGAAAGAAGAAGTGTTAGAAGCATCTCCGATTGGAAAGTTACTTACGTTTAGAAAGCAAACTCCCATCAGGACTGAAAGTGAGTAGAAGGAGTACTGTTTCCTTCCTTATTCAGGCTAACAAGTATTTGATCCCTCAAGTATTAGAGCTTGAGTTCTCTTGATCTCTTCTGAGAGCAGATAGATTCCCAATGGCATCATTTTTATTGAGTCTGACACATTATTAGTTCATATTAAGTTTCAACTCGATTTCTGCACTGCACATTTAAAATATGCAACTTATATATTACTGACATTGTCACCAACCATAACAATGCCAGCAAGGGAGAGAAAATTCAAACATTGGCTCTGTCATGCAAGCAAGGCTGCCATACAGTAACACTTGGTTACATAAAAAACTAGAGTTTTCAAGAAAAGAACTAATGCAAAGCTGCTTTGAAGTAACACATTCGCCTTAACAAGTTTGAGTTGAAAAACGTTCTTAAGACACCTTGGTATTACTTTAGTGTTTGAACAGTCCATGCCAAAACAATCAATTTGCACCCAAATCCAAGGTTGCCAGCATAGGCAAATCGGTATTGCTGCTGCATACATTCCCGGGAGGAGGAGGCGAACATGGTGAGGGTCTAGTATCTTCAGCAGCTGATAGTTAAATACTAATTACAAATTTTTCTTATTCATGGCAATCTAAATCCATCTGAAACTTGTTTACACCACATTGGAAGATAAACGCGTTAAAATAAGTAGTTAATGTAAGGGTGAATTGCACACAGTGTCATCACATCTGGATGAGGGTGCAAGTTTGTTTATATCTAAGCATGAAGCATGAAGTCACCTACACAATTCAAGAAAGTATGAGTTACATAAAGATGTCTTACCCTTGTCATCTGTACATAGTATAACTGGATGACCATTTTCAAACCAATACTGAAAGTGATGACTCTCCAACTTTTCTACAATACCACAAAAAACATTGGATGTCAAGCATATTTCAACTGGTATTGGCTTGCTCTTGATGATGTTCACCATCTCCTCAGTTCCACCAGCTCTAGGGTGGATAAAAACTGCATGGCCTACTCGATCTGGAATGAGCTTCAACATGTCCAAGTTTTCCTTTTCATTTAAAACCTATTAAATAGAGAACAGAGTCCTGATTATTTTCTGTTGCTTTGAGTAACACTCAGTACATCTCAACATAACAAATTAAAGTAAAGAATTATAATAAATAATCTGTGTAAAGTGTAAGTTACTATGCTTCATTTACATATCAAGTAAGAATACAATGTGTGATAAGTGGTCAGAAATTCTTCTTTTCAAGCCTTGATTTCATACGAGCAGAATCACAAGTTTTGGGGAAATGCAGGAGTCTAACTGGACTCAAATGCCTTCTCAAGGATAAAGTTGAGCTATTGTTTAATTCACATTGTTTGTTGCCTTGTAAATGTTATCAGCTTTGTCCTCACTATGTCTTTTTCTATGTCTACGTGGACCACAATAGCATCAATGGTCAACTTTGCTGTAGTTCTCAAAGATTCAAAGATGACATGCCTATTGTACAACATGACATGCCTATCAATTATTTCCAATAACTTCTTAAAAAATATGAGCGTCATTATGATGGGCATTTTCTCTGATGATATTATCAAGACCATTCCTTAATGCAAATAGAATTGTAATAATTACGATGCACACATTTTCTGTAAAATTGTATACCTACTTACAACATGACACTGATCTCCTTTCTAAATAGCATACCCTAACATATTGTCATTGAACATTTTTCAAACATCCTATCCTCCTTCAGGTGTATGTACTACAATAATGGACAATAGACCAAAATAACAAATTTAAAGATGTGTGTAATATTTCTTTATCATTTTCTTAACCCTATGTATCTGTTAGATGTTGTTTGTCTTATAACAATTTCCCCTCTTCCATCATTGTTCTACCCCAACAGTGTCATGTTTAGAAAAACTGCATACAGTTATATATAGGCTCAGCCAAAAATTCCTTGTCAGATTTCTTTTACGTATTTATAGATGTGTTTGATGCTCTGATTTACAAAATATGCACATGCAAGGAACGTTGACGTGTTTCACGGGAGATACCTGATGGTCTGATAAACAAGAATCATTCAGATATGACACAAAGGACTGCTAGAAATAGCATCCACGGGTCTTAAACTGCCATTAGTGCTTAAAGAGTGAGAAAGAGCCCATCGATTGACATAATAACTGTGCATATAACACTGTGAGAGTGAATGGCCAAAACATGGGTCATGATCGGAAAACTACTGAGTTTTTTTTACTAAATGGTAAAAGTGCTGTTGATATCTATACATTTCAAAAGTAAGATTATGTAGCTTGGGAAAATGGCCACAAAAACTACACGTTCTTGTGGAATAAAAGCAGTGACAAGATGGAAGTAGGGAGTATGACGCAAAGTGATTTAATGGCATGATTTAAAAAAATACAATGCTGTGGAGAAAAAAATTGTATCTTCATGTGCCACTTCTTAACTGGTTGATGAAGAAATAGGGGGTTGGGGGCAGCAGTTCTGAGATTGCTGTCACATAGGGTTACAGAAGTTGCAACAAAGGGCCTTCCAATTAGTGTAAGATACCTGAAATTAGCCATTTATGAAATAGAGTCCTTGGAAAGGTATGAAGATAAGACTCAGTAAGAGGAATGGGCATGCCAAAGACAATAATCAATCATAATAACTTAGTTGGAAGGGATACGATAAAAAGAAGCAAAAGGGATGATAGCACTGAAGCCCCATTAAGTTCCCAACTTGTTTCCAGATGTGCACAATGGAAGAGACCTCCAAAGAATCAAAGTGACCCTAACTGGCCAAATATAATGTAAACCCCTTGACTGCAGCCCCTTCATTCCCTTGGTTCTACATGTTTTTTTTCTTTAAAATACACAAATAAGATCTAGCACTCTTACTTCTCCAACATGTACAGCAATATAAATTCCTCTTTCCTTAGCTTCTTTCAGAAGGGGGAGGAATTCTGCTAAGCCATCAGAAAGTGGATTTCCACTGAAATCTAAGCCTATGATTTCTTTGGTACCAGCATTAGTATTGATGTGATCAATTACCAATGCAAGAGTTTCTCGTGCATCTTCAATCGACCTACCCCTGTCTATACTAACCAACAAGCGAACTATTATTGGCTTTTGCTTGCACGTCAAATGGTTCGGTCTGTTGTCGTTCTTATTCTCTTTCGTGTCGTCGTTTCTCACGTTAGTACTCTTTTCCTTGATAACTTCCAGAACCGTCTGCAAATAGTTCTGCTTCGTAATAGAAGTGCAGGGAATCGCTTTTGGCGTCGTTCTCAATTCAAGGTACTTCACGTTGTCCTCTCGAAATTCTTCG
This sequence comes from Alatinidae sp. Z8VKAUB7J3, assembly GCA_010016025.2. Classification (NCBI taxonomy): domain Eukaryota; kingdom Metazoa; phylum Cnidaria; class Cubozoa; order Carybdeida; family Alatinidae; species Alatinidae sp. Z8VKAUB7J3. Next base: position 7,025 of record JAAAKM020002393.1, on the reverse strand, counting down.
ATAACATCTTCAGTTACGATTCTAAGTGCCTCTGTATCAGTCACCAAAGAGTGGATCTCCCTAAATACTTTAAAAGCTTCCTTATAGTTCATACCATTGTGAACTATAAATCTGTCTTTCTGTCGACAATCTGAATCGCCACGTTTTCTAAGTAGCTTTTCGATTGTTCCCTCACTAATTGATCCATTCAGATGGGCATGTAATTCCACTTTGGGCAGACTTCTGCAAAACTCGAAATAGGGGTCCACCTCCATTTTAAAATATCTCAGAGACGATAGGTTTCAATACTAGCCTGGGATACTACTAATTGTCGACTGTTTATTTGATTATTTAGTCTGTGAGCTAACCGGAACTGTAGTACGGGTAACGGTATGCTTTATTATATTTACGCTTACGGTGACAAAAGCCAAGTTAAAACGAATTCGACGAGTGGTACTTTTAAAATGTTTCCAATGTATATTGAGCCAGAGAAGCATTTTCCTTTGATTATCAATGTGTAGATTACAACGTCAAAGTGATATAGCTCTACTTAATCATTCAAAGTTTCAAACTATCGCTTACAAAACTGTAATACGTCCAACAATCAGCCATCTTGGCAGCCATGTTATGTTGTTGTACTTCGTCTGATATCGAGGCTGCACCGCAGAATCGCAAAACAAAACCTCAGAGCACAGTCTTTTTAAAGAACTTTTAAAAACTCTTTTTATTGAAAAACTCTGCTCAGAGCACGGAGTTGTTCGGCATAGAACTCCGTGAAATCAGGTCTCTAATTTCTACGGTGAAATCACAGTTCCAGTCATAGTTTAGCTCAGCGGTTTTCACAGTGGCGGCTCGTGGAGAAAAAATTTAGGTGGGGCTAATGACGTCATAATTAAAATTTAACGTCAAAATCTTGTTTATCAAGGTCGCTTTTTATGCAGAAATTCAAAAAAGAATAAAAAAAACCCCTGCTTTTGACCATTTTTTCGAATGAAATTTAATTACGGCTGTGAATACAATAAGTAAGGCAATAGAAATCAATACAACTGAACCCAAAAGCTTGGCTACTAGGGCACGCACCCCTAGAAAACATGCAATTTTCTGTTCTCTTCAGAACTAAATTGAACGGCTTTAAATCTCTATTTATAAAATTTTCACCATGGTAGCATGTTACTATAAGCTCTCCTCCCCCTAATTTAAGAAATTCAAGAAAAGGCCAAAATTGCATTTAACCACCACTAACACTTTTTTTAAAAGCTGCGTTGTTATTCCAAATGCATGCGAAACGTATTTACGTGCTGTACTGACTTCTCCTATTCCAAACGTCTTAATTAGAAACAAAAGCTTTCAAACTATGCAAGAGTTTATTAAAAGCAGCACACACTCATACAATGTTGAGTAATTTATTTGATTTCCCATCAATTGATAATAAATGAGTAATCAAATTTCCTCAATTTTACGATTATTAATGATGATCAAATTAGTTCGTTGGGTTAAATCACTCACCAAATAGAATAGCAATGTGCCAAACATCTGTTAAAACATAGTCATAAGAAGTAGGAAGTCCTAATTATAACAATAATTTCACGATATACTAAGAATAATGTATGTTCCAAATGGAGGGATATTTCATTAAAATCCCAGCCAAGAAGCAGAGAGCCAGGGAGAGCTGCGATTGGCTTATTCTTTATTCGTTCACTAACTCTCCAATCTTCTCAGGTTTTTGCTCCCCCCTTTTAAAAACTTTGCTATCAGTAGCGAAGTCAGAGGACAGGCTAGTCAGGCCCAGCCTGACATAAAAAAATCAGCCAAAATTCAGTAAAAAGGGTCCTCCCAGTGCCCCTCCTTCCAATTAAACTTTTCGGTGTCACAATAATAATGTTTAGGCCACTTAGTAATCTGCAGAAGCGTGGCAACGTAATCTTGCTTGGTGACTTTAATGCCAGGGCCAATACAGACCATCAAACATGGAATGGACTTATTGTATGTAATGGAGAGGGCAAATGCAATAGCAATGCACTGTTACTTCTTCAGATGTGTAACATGCACAACCTCTTGATCAGCGACACCTTATTCCGTTAAGCAAATCGTTACAAGACTTCCTGGATGCGTCCTCATTCCAGACACTGGCATGAAATAGATTATGTCATTGTCAAAAAGAGGGGCAGACAGGATTTCAAAATAACCAAAGCGAGGTGTGGTGTTGACTGCTGAACGGATCACCGGCTAATCGTATCCAAATTGAAGCTCCTCATAAAGTCAAAAGGCTTCCTCAAAAGGTGCAAAAGACTTCAAAAACGCAACGTTTAGAAGTTAAAAAATTAAAACATCCGGAACGAGCTTCAAGAGTCCTTAAGTAAACAGTTTGATAATGTCAACTTATCTCAGGTGTTTAAGTAAACAGTTTGATAGTGTCAACTTAACTCAGGTGTTATTGAAAAAGATTGCACCTCATTCATGGAAGCTGCATATGAAGCAGCACTTGATAAGTTGTGTACAAAATCAAGGAAACAGTTTGACTGGTTCGATGAAAATGAAATTTGCATTAACGTTGTAACCTCTAATGTAGAAGGACCTGACTAAGTCTTAAAGATAAGACGAAACATTGTCAAAATTGTAATTTCCTTCTTGGCCTTCTACCTATAGTTTGTCAGTTTAGTGGTCACCATATAGCCAAGACCATAAGGCCTATCATTCCCTGACATTGTTTGTGATATCTTGGAAATGGCAATAAAGTGACTCTTGTGAAATTTCTCCGGTAACGGACATCGTTTTCTCTAAATACGTTCAAGAATTACCAGCAAAAAAAACGAGTGACACACATTTCTTTACAGGCAGACAACGCCAATATGCAAACCTAGCCTCTGTTTGAAACGTGTATGAACGAGACTGTTCATTTTTGAAAAGGTCTACTTGGCATTTTGATCAAGTCTCACGTCGTTGGTGTGTCCAAGAAGCTTAACTGAGTGTAGTTAAAAATCAGCTATGCTCTGGGGGGTCTCTCCGTGTTTATTTTAAAATATTACAAAGATATTTGTTGTTTGATGAGATGGTCCAACCGTATAAGACGCCTTTTGCTGATGATTAAAATTCAGGGTTGCATTTTTGTTTGTTGGTACGGGTCGTGGTTGGCTATTATTTTAGGCCAACTGCTATACGTTACTTTTCATAGCTGGTGTGAATTGATAGGAATATAAATTGGCAAAACTAAAGCTCTCTCTCTCTCTCCCTCTCTCTCTCTCTCTCATTTAGCGACTCCAAACATCGGCTCCTGAAGAATGGTTTCTGCCAACAGGTAATCATAATCGTAATAACATACTGTACCATTTATTCCTATGTTGCTCAAGGGGAGTGGGGCTTTTGGATTCGCCGAGCGAACCTTTACCCTTTATTTTCCTTCCTAAATTCTGAGAACCAGAATTTTTTGGCTTCTCCTTTTATTATGCTTATCAACAGATAGCTGAATTTCGATGATAAAATTGCAGTAATATTTTTTATTCTTACTTTTAAATTGCAGAAGGGGCCGTAAAACCATTTGTTTTAATCCTCTTTCTTTGCTTGAGATCTTTTTTGAAAGGTTATTTAATGTGTGTTTAAGTATAAGAGGCGTAGGTAACCCGCTTCAATCAAACACGGTCATTGTATAACATGCATAGAATATTCTTAGCTATTCTACGGTCAGAAAGTTGCACGTAATATGAGGCAATGAGTCGTGGTTAATGTTTACATTGTAGGCTGCAATTATTATTGCCTTACATACACAATTTTTCAAGATGCTTGCTGTTAAAGAAAGCATCGTATTATTCTTGCAAGCATTTAGGTGCGAATTACCGTAACGCAAGCATAACTTAGGTATTCATTGCCTGAACAAATAGGATAAACAATAGAGTTTGACGTATGACCGTAAACATTACCGCCAGTCAAGTTACAACATCATAAAATAATTCATCCTATCTTACCAATCTATGCTAAATTAGGTATAGAATGTTTACCCGGTTATGAAATCCGAAATTCCAGGATTTCTATATATTCTGGTCATGTATGTACAACTGAGGTAAACCCAAACAGTTGAAGACGGCAACTTGCTGAACGTTCGTGAATTCGCTAGTGGTACATTCGTGTTGTAGACTCGTCGATACAATCCTTAGTCATCGCCATCGGAACGATTGTGATCCCTTTATTCATTGTATAAAGCCAGTTGCTATCAAAACCACTGCCAATACAGAACTGCTAATCGCAAACTTGTGTCGTTTGATCGTCTTGCTGTTGCGCCCGACCGCCGCCGCCCTTACATAAGCAGTCAAGGGCTTTAACTGTTTAAGACACGAAAGTAATTTTCCCTCAATTATTGATCATAAATATGAAATACATTTGTACGCGTAGTTAAAAGCCTTTCTGACCTTGGATGTAACGTATTACGCAGATTGTACTTTAGTATTCACCGTGCCCGTAGCCAGCAATTGGGTGGGGGTATACTTTGTGGGGCATCTGGTATTATATCCTGCTGAAACAAACTTTGAACAACGCGGCGACTAGAAAATGGACTACACCTTTTGTCTAAACTAATCTTAATGCCCAATATGATATTAGTCTCAGTTACACTTAAAACTTGAACTCTATTTTTCTTGAGTTTCATCTGTTCTAACGCCTTATCAATTATGCCTTCCTATAACGGTGTGCAACCGCAAGGTAAGGAGTTAGGGACAACAGTTTAAAAATTAACGAAAATTCGTATTCTTTACCCAACCGAACCACACAGACGTTAGACAATATATAAAAATACACACTCAGTTTTGCTTGAATTTGTGAACTGATTCCAGAGATATCTACTGAACGAATGGGTGCCAGGCGAAAACCCAAACTGTCAGTTGTCTGTCATGACTACAAGTGCCAAACCTCTCTCATCTTAAATGTCACAAATGCAAGGGGAAAATAATAAAACAAAGGGCTTCGACGTAGTTTCTTACCATACAGGTTCAAAGTGCTTGAGAAATATCCAAAAAGAATTTTTGAAGTTAGTTTGTAAAACTGATACAATTAAGTGTTAAAAATGCGTTACTTCCTCTTCCCTATTTGATACATGATTCATTAGTGGAACAATAAAGCAAATGTACTTGTAGTTAAGCTATTAAGATCTACGTATACACATTGGGAATAGTCATTAGATGTCATACGGGGATCTTGTTGTCACAGTGGTACGATTAGACGTTGCGACTTCTCACGAAACTTAGTTCTAAGTTAATATTAATGATGTAACTGGAAAAGAAGGGGCATTTGAGTACACACATACTGACATGGTAAAAGCAAATATTTTTCTTTTCATGCTATTTTATTAAAACTTGTTTCTCGTTTGCTTCCACACATCCTGATTGATTGACGTCAAAGGCAAAATATGAGTCGATCTCAACATCAGTTAAGTCTTAGGGCCGTGATCTAACCCAATCATATACGAGACAATGACTTAAAAGAATACCTCCCCTTTCATGTCCTTGCATCAGATATCGGAAACTTTCAGATGTGAAAGCAAGCTACGGATCACTGCAAGGCAGCACATGACCCGAACAGTATACTAAGTCAGACTAACTCCCGTCTTTGATGTTAATTAATACTACACTGCGAAAAGAACGTTCAAATTACACAGACATTAACTTAGATTTGTAAGGAATGCGACCCCCCGAACTGTCGCGACGTTGCGCAGCAGAAATTGAAGTTCAAAATGTAAACAAGAGCTTGAGTAGAATTGAGTAGAATTTAGTGATCGTGAGTTACGTTAAAAATATACAAAAGTAATGAGAGTTTGTGACTTGTTATACAGTGTCAATTCTGTATACTCTTAACGAAATATGTACATGGCTACAGAGTCAACTAGGCAACCAAATGTCTACTTCGTGCTAGTAGTGACCATGATTTAAATAACTACAGAAGAGATAACCGAGATTTTGAGTCTCTCAGAGTTACATCTCCGCGAAGGCCACATTTAGTTTTTCTGCTTTTTGATACCTCGAATTTAACATCTAATTGTAGATGAAAACCTTAATTACATTAACCAATATCTGTTTACGAAATCACAGTTTAATTCACAACAAATTGTTAGTCGGTCGTGTAACACTGGCCTGGCTAGCTTTGCAGTGCATAATGCACAACTTCAAATGAAGAAATTTGGTTTGTTGTGATCCTGGAATTACGATTAAGTGTACCTACAATCAAGGTTTAGCACTTACCTTTGTCAAACAGTTCCTGAGAGCCCACGTGGAGCACGATATACTACATTGGATGCCCGTTAAAAGGGTTTGAACGCCTAACCGCGATTTGTTAACCTCAGAACGATAACGTTCCATTGAATTGGCTTTTAATTTGTTAGCCACACTTGCATTTTGTTCAACTATACTTCTGAGAAAAAGTAAAGTTTCTGTGAACAATCAAGGTTTAATTACAAATGTTTGTCTTTTAAGTCCAGTACGCCTGTAGCATAACGAATGGGCTATTATATGAGGGTCGGGAACTACTTGTCATGAACAAGAGGTTTACACGTGTTTCTTTTTTTTCGTCACTAAATTTTCATGCAGAGGTGAAGAGTAGATTTTATTTCCGTTCTTCATTCAAATCATATACAGTTTTTATTTGAAATAAAGGCAGATACAACAATTTATAGTGACCCACGTTTCCCGTACTAAAGCCTTTCGGACAGGCAGATTTTACCAATGTTTATCTAGCTTTCTAAATTTGCTCTTCCTAATATAAAGATAAGTGTCCATCGCAAGGCCCGTGGATGAAACATAACTACTAAGCATTATTTGATACGTTTCCTGTGTATTCTAGCACCATCGTCAAATCATAAATTATCCTTCATAAAATACTCTAGGCTAAGACCACAACATAAAACAGTAGGATCAAGAGGAAGAAGACTAGGCTACAGCGCGCACTTCATCACGTGACATGCGGAAATTAGAAACTACCAAAATGGCCCCAATGAAGTGGTCGTGAAAAAAGCGCTGAAGAATTAAGGTAAAGACGCTTTCAAATATTTCAGACGTCGAATAGCAGCC